>OW804096.1:134345284-134353191 GCA_942159475.1 Sthenelais limicola | reverse complement strand
AGCAGCAGATGTTGTAGCACCATATAAAACGTTCAAAAATGTAGTAAAGACACCAGCTTGGTACACGAAGGGACTTAGGGACCTGCACCAGGAAAGGGAGAGATTATATAAAATTGCTAATCGTACCAAAGATATGCAGGATGTAAGGGCTGCGAGAAATGCAAGAGATGGATGCAACAGAGCAGTAAGATTAGCCAAATCGGAGTACTATAGGAACTTGACCTATACTCACAGGAAGGATTCTGAAAAATTCTGGCGTGTGATAGAGGACATAGAAAATAAAACAGAAACGCCGATTAACAGCCTAAAATTTGATGGGATAGAAAAGGATGGAATGGAACTGGTTGATGGCGTGAATGATTTTTATTGTAGTATTGGTAAAACTATTAATGAAGCTATGAGACATGTACCACGGACGATAAATGTGGAGCAACCCCATACTATATGGGAGGAACTTAATGTGACTCGGGACGTAATTCTAGAACATGTAAAAGATATTAGCACCAGCAAGAGCTCGGGTTGTGAGAAGGTCAATACGAGACTATAGAAGGACGCATTCATAATCCTTATATCGCAATTGATACACATTATTGAAAGATCATTTAATCAGGGTATTTTCCCTGAGCAATGGAAATTGGCGACAGTTAAACTTATTCCAAAGATTAGTATACCCCTGACCCCTTCAGATACTAGACCTATTTCGTTGTGCCATGTGGCGGGAAAAATTACAGAGAAAATTGTAGCAGGCCAGCTCATGATCCACCTTAACAGAAATGATATTTTATGCAAAAGACAGTTCGGTTTCCAAAGTGGTCACTCAACTACAGAAGCCTTATCGGAATTTCTTTGTGACATCAATACGGCAACATATAATAATAAAATAACTATAGCATGCTTCATAGATTTTTCTAAAGCGTTTAATTCGGTTGATCATAGTATAATGTTGAATAAGCTTATGGAATGTGGTTTGAGCGACAAGTCATGTGAATGGTTTAATTCGTATCTCAGGGAGAGACAACAGAGAGTAAAAAATGGGGATGATATGTCTAAATGGAGTCCCATTAATTATGGTGTGCCACAAGGCTCAGTGTTAGGCCCGATACTCTACCTAATATATGTTAATGATTTGAAATATTTAAATTTAAGCAGCAAATTCATACAATAGCTGACGACACAGTGTTTTATGTCAGTGGCGAATCCATGGATGACTGTACAAATAAAATGAATGATGACCTTGAATTATTCAACCAGTGGAGTAAAAGTAATAAGCTGCAGGTTAATGTAAAAAAGACTAAATGTATGCTTCTGGGATCAAAAAAGAATGTTACTGGTAAGAAGATTAATGTTAAGATGGAAAATGTTGTACTTGAACAAGTTAGTAGATATGTGTATTTAGGACTAACTATTGATGAATGCCTTAACATGATACCTCAATTCAATAGCTTGATTAGCCAACTATATAATAAGATTTTTATATTCCGAAAAATAAGACCCAACCTTACAAAGGGTGCTGCCCTGATGGTTGCTAAATCTAAATTACTCTCACTATTCGACTATAGTTTGTTTTCTCTAACCCCGTTGAATGTTACGCAACTGAAAAAACTGCAAACGGTACAGAATAGTATCCTCAGAATAGCCATAGACCAAGACTTTAGACTAAGTAACAGGGAACTATGGATAACTGGGAAGGTAATGAATATTGAAAGTAGACTTAAATTTAATCTCTGTAAAATTGCGCACGATGATGTATATGTGAAAAGGAGAGGTACTATTCCACCAAGAAATACCAGGCAGGCCAATGCCCCAACCCTAGCAGCTTTATTACCTCATAATATGCGAGAGCAGAGATGTATTATTGCCAAAAAGGCAAACCTTTGGAATGAACTAAGATCTGACTTAAGGTTAATAGACGATCCGATTATGTTCAAAACTAGACTGAAATATCGACTGCTAAATGTGCAAAACACCCCAATCAATGAACAAGATATTTAGCACGTCTCCCTGGTTTTCTCCTTGGCCTTGTCCCCCACTTGTTGATATTTTTTATACTATTGTACTTTATTGGAATGTTGTATATATATACGGTATGAATAACTATCCGCTAGATGGCACAATGGTGGAACGGATACTGGGCATTGAAAACAATGTAATGTACATATTGATTATATCCTACCGACTTACTAGTTTTGTGTATTACACATCACCAATTATTGCAACATAAGTCATATTATCACAAACCATTTCGCTCACTACGATGAATAGTCTATTGTAACAGAACTAGTCTGGAACCCAATTTCATCATCACCCATCTCACTACATTATTATCATATCTTACTTGAGTCGTCATAAGAATAAAAATTTTTTCTAGTTTCGCAAGAATATAATAGTAATATAGACAGCGGCGACTGAGGTTCTCATCTTTATAATATGAAACTGTATATTACTGGATACACTCCTACTACATGTGAAATTGTTTGGCAAGTTCCCCTACGAAAATCACTAATGGTGTGAGAGGGGGCTTGTCGCCTATGTTCTGAATAAAAACGTTTCCAAAAAAGACCAGCTCGACATCTGAACTGAACTGACGTACGTAGTGTGATTGCTTGTTACTGGGGTGTGTTGCTACTGGGCCAAAAAAAATAGGTGTGTTGCCGATTTATCTGGCTGAAAACTAGGTAAGGGGGGGGGGGGGTAACTTTTTTTTTTGAAACCACCTCCAAGGAACTGAAAAAAATGTTGTTTTAAACATGGGGAAATGCGCTTTTTGACAGTTCTGGGTTAGGAAAACCCGTTTTCCTGCTTTCATGAGCTTTTTTTCCCAAAAAATCCCCCAAAAATAAGATATGATTTTTAAAAAATCAGGTATGGTAAAAAAAAAGTTAGGTAGGGTAAGGTTTTTCTAGGTATGGAAAATCGAAAACACCATTCTTTTTGGCCTAGCCAAGCCAGGAAGAACCTATAGCTGGATCGGCGGGAAGATTGAACAAATTGATAGACTGTGATTTAGTTAACATTGAGGCATTGAATACTAAACAAATGGTAATATTGCGTGTTTGTGGTGTTTTTATTTAGAGGCTTTCCCTTCATTTGAAGGGACTCTCTCAAGTGTGGGCCTAGACTGTACACTTTTTTACGACATACTCTGCGAGATGACATTGCAGAAGTAGCTAGTTGTATAAAGAAATAATCGAAATAATACAAAGAGTAAAAAAACGGAGTGATTAATTACTGACAATATTTAACAAACATAATAAGACTAAATGTCAATTTTCAGGCAGACATATACTATAATATATAATATATAATGTCAAGGCAAACAATAGTACTGCTGGTTAAGCCTTGATAAGCATTGATAGCAAAACAAGATTAAAAAAATTGTTAAAAACATAGGGCCAAAAAAAAAATAGGTGTGTTTCCGATTTACCCCTCTTACCTAGAAAAGCCTTACCCTACCTAAATTTTTTTTGACCATTCCTGATTTTCCCCCCATCATATCTTAGTTTTTTTGGATTTTTTGACAAAAAAAGCTTATAAAAGCAGGAAAACGGGTTTTCCTAACCCGAAACTGTCAAAAAGCACATTTCCCATGTTCAAAACAACTATTGTTATGAAAAAGACATTTTTCTCAGTTCCTGGGAGGTGGTTTCCAAAAAAAAAAATTAACAAAAAAAAAAAAAAAGGTATAGCGTCGGTATAGCGGTAGGTATAGCGTCGTGCTCTTGTAGAAAACCGGTGGGTATTACTTAGTAATATATCAGAAAGAAGATATTAAACATCAATACTTGTATATACGTTCAAGTTATACAAGTCGGACAATAATAAATAAAGTCGGACTAATACTAAATACTGGGCATATCTCAATTATTCGCGTATTATGCGTAGATTCAGTTATTGTTGAGTCATGTTAAACTTTACTTTGACCAATATTTTTGTCTTAAATGTGAGTAATTCTAGAACATTGTTGAAGGTGAATTGATACATGTTACAAGGACTTAACTCATATTCTAAAACTCATCTTATGTCTGTGCCACAAGGAGATCGATTTTAAATGGTCTGTAAAACATGAGTTCGCTCTGACAGTCTGTACTATCTCCTGAGAATCCCTGGATTGAAGAACAAAAACACTTGATGTCGTCTTTTATAAATGATGTATTTCTCACCAGCAATTCAATCCCGCTTCTCCCGACTCCCTGCTGCTCTGCAGGACATGTGTTGGGCAGTCCTCCGTCCGCCATTTTGATTATAACCATTACATGCTAACATCATTAAAACATGATACACGGTTACCATGGTGATCAAACAAACACAAGGTCAAGGACGGCCGTACCACACATGTATAGCGTCTGTCGGGGAGAAATATTTCATCTCGAAAAACGCTTTATTAATGATCGGCCATTTTTCCCGCCATTTTGCCAAATGTCTGCTGCTGATGTGAAATGTGGAAAATTTGGCTGAGAATGGATCACGGAGCGCTCCCTGGTGAGCGGGACGGGTAAAATACTAGCCGCTCCCTGCCGCCACACCACGTGATCTCCCGCCACACAAAGCTGCACCCGTGAGAAGGTAAAAGAAACCCCCGTAGATGTGAGTGTCACAGGGGACCAGGGTATCCAAGGACTCCCCCTGGTTACCAGGCATCATTTAGACTGGTCCCCGGGCGGGGGACGCGGACAGGGGGCCGCTACCCTGGTGCCCTGCTTGTCCGCCTCCTGGTCCCACCCCTCGCCCCTGCTGGTCCCCGGGTTTTTAGCTTTTCTGATGGATGTTGTGACGTCACAGGGGGCAGCGTCTCGGGTGACGGAGGGGAAATGATGGCCAGGTTTTAGGGAAATTATGAAGATAGTTTCTGAGTTTTGCATCAGATTTTACTTCTCAAAAGCTTCATATCGGCTGAACATGAGCTTGGGCTTGTAATTTGTTGCACAGTTTTTACATGTATTAATGACGAGCGTGTAGTAGGGAGGGGTGGAGTTGGGGCTTTATATTAACGTTATATGTGTCAATCACACAGCGGGGGCGGGGTTTATATTCCACCCAGAGCTCATTTAATGCCTACTTTATCACCATTTTGTGAAACAAGGTTTTTGTAGCAAATTGTAAGATTTTGGTCCTTGTTGAATCGTGATAGACATAACGATTTGATGCATCATGTATATATGGGTCAGATTTTCAGAAAATGTACAATTTGTTTGCACCAATCCTCTCAAATAACCCAAATTTAAGACAAAAATGAGCTTCAAAATGTAGTTTAACATAACAGAACTGATACTTTAAATCAATACGATACCAAATCTACTCAGCTATACCCGATATTAATCTTTTTTTAGCCAAATTTAGCAGAATTGCCTTATTGTGTAGAGCTGGCAATTGTACATTTTCTGAGAATCTGACCCATAAGTGGGTAACTTTACATTGTTAGTTTAGACGCAAAACCAACTGTGTATTATTCAGAGACAAACACACACAATAATAACAAATAGAAGGAGAAGTGTCCAATAATTCATATCAAATGTTTGTGAATTAAATGATAACAGAAAGAGAGAAATAATGACAGATATGTAGCATGTCAAATCTTATGTTAAACATTGTTATATCTTGTGTGTATCGACAAAGCTACTGCCGAATGCTAGAATAAAGTTTTAGTTTATACTGAGGCCAAAAAAAAAAAGGTGTGTTTCCGATTTATCTGGCTGAAAACTAGGTAGGGGGGGTAACTTTTTTTTTTATTATTTTTTTTTGTTTGGAAACCACCTCCCAGGAACTGAAAAAAATGTCTTTTTCATAACAATAGTTGTTTTGAACATGGGAAATGTGCCTTTTGACAGTTCCGGGTTAGGAAAACCCGTTTTCCTGCTTTTATAAGCTTTTTTTGTTAAAAAATCCAAGAAAAGTAAGATATGATGGGGAAAAAATCAGGTATGGTAACATTTTTTTTAGGTAGGGTAAGGTTTTTCTAGGTAGGGGGGGGGGGGGAGGGTAAATCGGAAACACACCTATTTTTTTTTTGCCTGATACAATACATCTTCATTTCTGGAATTCCGTTGTTACCACTTTTTTCCCTGATACACTTTTTTATTCGTAAGGTGCCAATATAATATTTATTGATCATTACAAATTGATCATTCTCTATCAGACGTAGATGTGGGAATATCTGGCTTGAGAGCTATACATGTTCCCTGCATACTACAAGTTGATCGATTCGGCAATATCTGCAGCGGTTATATAAACGGTGAAATAGCCCGAAAATGTACAATTCGCCTTCACCAATCCTCTCAAATAACCTAAATTCAAGACAGAAATGACTTTCAAAATGTAGTTCACCATGATCAAACAGATTGCTAGAATCAAGGCAAATCAAATATACTCAGGTATACCAAGCAATGGCCCTTTTTTTTTTTTAGTTTAATTGAGCAGAATTTACTAAATGTGTAGAGCTGCCAATTGTACAAAATCTGACCCATAAATATGCATGCCATCGCCTCCCTATATGTGATGTGTTTCAGGAAAATGAGTCACAAGTCGCAAAATTGATATTTTTCAAAGTGTTTTTTTTCACAGGATCTCTTTATTGAAATGTTCTGATATTTAGAGGGTGTGGCACTTATAGTCATATGAATCCATGTATGAAATTTCGGGACATTGTATTAAATATATCCTTGCGTTTGAAGACCTTTGTATGGAGTATATTCAGTCACTTTACTGGTAATTACCCATCCAGAAACATTGCAAACTTTTTTTTCAAAAATAAAAATATCAAACTTAAAATATAGAAATAATTATTAGGTGTCCCAGTGTTTACTATCATTAGAATCGGCTTGATTTCCTCTTTTCAAATATGGTGATATCTCAAAATCCATATTTTGCGACTTATGACACATTTTCCTAAAACGGATCACATATGAGATGTAGATTCTGCTAAATTAGGCTGCACAATGGTAAATATTTAAAATACCGGGTATATCTGACTATATTTGGTGTTGGGTTTATTCAAAAAGTATGTTTTGATATTTTGGACTATATTTTAGACTCTACCTTGAATTTGGGTTATGGGATTGGGATTAATTGGTTGTACATTTCCTGACGATCTGACCCTAGAAGATGATGACCAGTACAGGTGACAACAATCCATGATAGATATGGGTCAGTTTTTCAGAAAATGTACACTTCACCTTCACCAATCCTCTCAAATAACCCACATTCAAGACGAAAATGAGCGTCAAAATGCAGTTTAACATAACAGAACTGATACTTTAAATCAATGCGACATTAAATATACTCAGATATACCCGGTATTCATCATTTTTCAGCCTAATTTAGCAGAATTTCCTAAATGTGTAGAGCTGCCAATTGTACATTTTCTGAAAATCTGACCCATATAGTGTCCTACCATTGATTGATATTTAAATGTATTGGCCTTCGAAGAAATAATTAAAAAAAAGGTGACATTGGTGAAAGCATTTTTAGAATTTTGGTTAAAATAAAAAGGGCTGTTAAGTGTTCGTAAATCAGGACTGAACCCATCCCAGCATGCCCTGTAAGCCCTGTAAGCCCTGTAACAGACATGCGCAGTGACACACACATATATCAGATACGGCTCATGGTCATTAAAGAAGTACCTAAAGTAATCCGCTCTGGCTATTCCCCCTCCCTCCCTCCCCCTCCACTCGCTCTTCCATCTCCTGTCCCCCTCCCCACATAATCCCCCCAGCATGCACTGCACAGGAAGCCAGAGATTGAACCACTTACCAGCCTCGTTCTGAGTTGTTTGTTTTCCTCAGTGATTCTCCCACTCTCCGCCAGGGTTCATGCTGAGCCTCGTTTTGGGAAATGGAATGACAAGGTCACATGATCAGTATTTTCTCAGGGCCGCCATTTTGCTAAACAACAACAAGGAAGATTCAGACATG
>OW804096.1:134302784-134340284 GCA_942159475.1 Sthenelais limicola | reverse complement strand
GTATTTATACAACCGCAGGGACTAGACACCCAAAAAATGAAAATGTTCCAACAAATAGATCTTGTTAATAAAACGCTTTTATAGCTGTAGTTAATAATACCATATTTGTGAGTACCAAGAGTTTGTGGAGCTTTTTCGCCTCCCTATCAGTACACTCTATTCGAGATCTACATGGAGCTGCTTGCCGTAGGGTTACCATTGGGTCGCTTTGATGTTTACTCTAAGTAGATCTCGAACAGAGTGTATGTGGGAGGGAATGGGAATGGAACATTATGGTCAGATTTTCAGAAAAAGTACAATTGGCAGCTGTAAACATTTAGTAAATTCTGCTAAATTAGGCTGAAATTTGGCCAATATTGGGTAAATCTGAGTATATTTGGCATTGCATTGGTTCTATTAATCTGTTTGGTTAGGTTGAACTGTATTTTGAACTTTATTTTCATCTGAAATTTGGGTTATTTGAGAAGATTGGCGAAGTTGAATTGTACATTTTTTTGAAAATCTGACCCATAATGTGGTCAATAACAGGTAAATTCGAGTATATTCAGCCTTGTATTGAATTGTGACAACAAATATCAGACATTGACATGAACTTGTGGGCGTGGCTTATTCATAGTGTCAACCATTACCGCCAGGTGGCCAGGCTAAGAGTAGACTTCCTGCTATCCCATAATCCTCCACTCTGCACATGCGCAGTGCGTCTACTCTGGAGGAGCGTCTTCCCGGTGTCCCTCAGCGCATGAATACAGGACTATATCCTGCCGGGTAAATAGTCCCTGTATCCCTCCGCCCCCTCCCCCCGGCACTATTTCACTCCTGTACCACTGCCGCCATCTAACGAGCAAATCCTGCATTAATGAGGGCAGAATGATGCGGGAGGAGCCCGCTGGGGGCGCCTGGAGGTGGAGAGACGCTGGAGGAAGAGGTGAGGTGCATTGTGGGTGGAGGTGGGACTATTTGTAGCGGATGAATACATCCTCATTATACACATGGAGTGTGTATCAGTGCGCGGGGGAGGGGGGAGAGGGTGGGAGGGAGGGGGCAGGGGAGGTGGGGGGGGGGGGTTTATTCAACACATATAGATATAGATATAGAAAGCCTTCACAATTCTCTTTCATAAGTTGTTTATAAAAGCGAATCTTCATATACACATGTGGGTCAGATTTTCAGAAAATGTACAATTGGCAGCTGTATACATTTAGTAAATTCTGCTAAATTAGGCTGCAATTTGGTCAATACTGGGTATATTCAAGTATATTCGGCATTGCATTGATTCTAGCAATCGGTTTGGTTGTATTGAACTACATTTTGAACTTTAATTTCCTCTGTAATTTGGGTTATTTGAGAAGATTGGTGAAGTTGAATTGTACATTTTCTGGCGATCTCACCCTTTAAATGCACACGCATTCCCTCTCTTTGATGAGAGCGAAGTCAAAGATGAAATAGAGAAATTAATAAAAAATGAAACCTGCATACTCACACCCTCGTCACCTACGACCTAAACTGCAGTTACCAGCATTCAAAATGGCGGAAGGTGGGTCCCCATTAGAACAAACAATGTTGGTTTTTACCTAACAAAAGCCGTTTTCAGTAGCTGTCATGTTCTGTGGGTGTTTACTATAGTTGCATTTAGGTTCGAGTGTTATCAGATACATGTATCTGGCTTATAATACAATGTAATCTAGGTGAAAAACATTGAGTGGTATACCCGTAACTGCATTATACAGTTACGGTCATAGTGGAAATCAGTTGGGGTCATACAGTGTGTTATTCCAAGTACAAAATACAAGTAAACTTCAACCCTGGTACATTATTTGAACCCATCACAATGGTGTCATACCTAAAAGGAAGAGATCTATCGATTCAGTTTGTTATATAAAGTATTTTTAAGCAAGATTTCAAAGAAAATCATCAGTGCCAACAACAACAACAATGCAGGTAACTGCAGTTGGGGTCGTAGGTGCCGAGGGTGTGATACTGATAAAGTACATGCTTACCGGGAACAAAGGCCGAGACAGTTGTGAGTTGAAAGTGACAAAAATGTATACTTTATTCTTGATTTTTGTCTTAAATTTGGGTTATTTGAGAAGATTGGTGAAGGTGAATTGTACATTTCCTGAAAATCTGACCCATATATATATATATATTTAAATGAGTACAAATGGAAACAGTGCAAGAGAAATTGGGTCACTTAGGCATGGGTAGGAATTAAACATTGCTGATTGTCCATACAGAGCACTGCACACTAAAGTGGCTGGTTTGTGAGACAACACAATCTTATTGCCATATGGGTCAGTTTTTCAGAAAATGTACAATGCACCTTCACCAATTCTTTCAAATAATCCACATTTAAGACAAAGATGAGCTTCAAAATGTAGTTTAACATAGCAGAACTGATACTTTAAATCAATACGATACTAAATATACTCAGATACACCTGGTATTCATCATTTTTCAGCCTAATTTAGCAGAATTTCCTAAATGTGTAGAGCTGCTAATTGTACATTTTCTGAAAATATGACCCATATATATTTAAGCCACAGATCATGTGTGACTGGTGTAGGCAGTAAGTACACCTTAGGTAACTTTGCCTCTGGTTTTGACTAAACTGTTTAAGTGTATAAGTGACGTCTATAGTAAGGTAATATGAATACATATCTAGGGTGTCCGGGGGCATGCTCCGCCCCCGCCCCCTGGCCAGTAATGATAGTACAGAGGAACCTCGCATAAAGACCACCTCTCTACAGTGACCACCCCTCTATTAAAAACAGTTTCGCCCAGTCCCGAATTGCTTTCTTCTTATTAGATTAGCCCCTTTAAAGAGACCACCTCGCTATGAGACCACAAATTGTTCAGTCCCAATAGAGAGATTCCACTGTATATTATTCACCCCCACACTCTACCTCCCCACTCCCCCCACACTCTACCTCCCCACTCCCCCAACACTCTACCTCCCCACTACTCCCCATCTCTACCTCCCCACTACTCCCCACACTCTACCTCCCCACTCCCCCCACACTCTACCTCCCCACTACTCCCCATCTCTACCTCCCCACTACTCCCCCACACTCTACCTCCCCACTCCCCCCACACTCTACCTCCCCACTACTCCCCCACACTCTACCTCCCCACTCCCCCCACACTCTACCTCCCCACTACTCCCCACACTCTACCTCCCCACTCCCCCCACACTCTACCTCCCCACTCCCCCAACACTCTACCTCCCCACTACTCCCCATCTCTACCTCCCCACTACTCCCCACACTCTACCTCCCCACTCCCCCCACACTCTACCTCCCCACTACTCCCCACACTCTACCTCCCCACTCCCCCCACACTCTACCTCCCCACTCCCCCAACACTCTACCTCCCCACTACTCCCCATCTCTACCTCCCCACTCCCCCAACACTCTACCTCCCCACTCCCCCCCACACTCTACCTCCCCACTCCCCCCACACTCTACCTCCCCACTCCCCCCCACACTCTACCTCCCCACTCCCCCCCACACTCTACCTCCCCACTCCCCCAACACTCTACCTCCCCACTACTCCCCATCTCTACCTCCCCACTCCCCCAACACTCTACCTCCCCACTACTCCCCACACTCTACCTCCCCACTCCCCCCACACTCTACCTCCCCACTCCCCCCACACTCTACCTCCCCACTCCCCCCACACTCTACCTCCCCACTACTCCCCATCTCTACCTCCCCACTCCCCCCACACTCTACCTCCCCACTACTCCCCATCTCTACCTCCCCACTACTCCCACACTCTACCTCCCCACTCCCCCCACACTCTACCTCCCCACTACTCCCCATCTCTACCTCCCCACTACTCCCCACACTCTACCTCCCCACTCCCCCCACACTCTACCTCCCCACTCCCCCCACACTCTACCTCCCCACTCCCCCCACACTCTACCTCCCCACTACTCCCCATCTCTACCTCCCCACTCCCCCCACACTCTACCTCCCCACTACTCCCCATCTCTACCTCCCCACTACTCCCACACTCTACCTCCCCACTCCCCCCACACTCTACCTCCCCACTACTCCCCACACTCTACCTCCCCACTACTCCCCACACTCTACCTCCCCAGTACTCCCCATCTCTACCTCCCCACTACTCCCCACACTCTACCTCCCCACTACTCCCCACACTCTACCTCCCCACTACTCCCCATCTCTACCTCCCCACTCCCCCCACACTCTACCTCCCCACTACTCCCCACACTCTACCTCCCCACTCCCCCCACACTCTACCTCCCCACTCCCCCCACACTCTACCTCCCCACTACTCCCCATCTCTACCTCCCCACTCCCCCCACACTCTACCTCCCCACTACTCCCCATCTCTACCTCCCCACTACTCCCCACACTCTACCTCCCCACTCCCCCCACACTCTACCTCCCCACTACTCCCCATCTCTACCTCACCCCTACTCCCCACCTCTACCTCACCCCTACTCCCCACCTCTACCTCCCCACTCCCCCCACACTCTACCTCCCCACTACTCCCCACACTCTACCTCCCCACTACTCCCCATCTCTACCTCCCCACTACTCCCCACACTCTACCTCCCCACTCCCCCCACACTCTACCTCCCCACTCCCCCCACACTCTACCTCCCCACTACTCCCCATCTCTACCTCACCCCTACTCCCCACCTCTACCTCACCCCTACTCCCCACCTCTACCTCCCCACTCCCCCCACACTCTACCTCCCCACTACTCCCCACACTCTACCTCCCCACTACTCCCCATCTCTACCCCACTCCCCCCACACTCTACCTCCCCATCTGCCTCCATGGACACACCTGACCTTGTAACGACCTTGAGGCAGGCCGCGTCATGTTGCCATAGCGACAGACGCTGTCTCACATAATCTCCTTGGTTACAATCCGCTTAAGGTCTCACCGCACAAAATCCTCTCCCACATGAAAGGTGCCGCCGACTGCTGCCGACTTTGCCCGACTTCTCCCGACATATCCTTTGTTTGTCGGACAGTAGGAAGCTGACTCGCCCCGACTTTATTGTCATTATGTTTTACAGGGAAAAGTGGTTTTAAAAATGAAATTAGGGCGATTAAGGGATAAATGTGGGATAAATATGGGAGTGGTTGACTTGTCGGGGGATTGGGTGGCAGACTGTTTTATACAGAGCGTTTACTCACACCCTCGGCACCTACGACCCCAACTGCAGTTACCAGCATTGTTGTTGTTGTTGGCACTGATGATTTTCTTTGAAATCGTGCTTAAAAATACTTTATATAATAAACTGAATCGATAGATCTCTTCTTTTTAGGTATGACACCATTGTGATGGGTTCAAATAATGTACCAGGGTTGAAGTTTACTTGTATTTTGTAACTGGAATAACACGCTGTATGACGGAGGGTCTGTGATGCTCACGTAGTCATGGGTGTTAAACTGACCACTATAAGCACTGGGACGCGGTAGAACTAACATATAAACACCGTTAAATTTTGTCATTTGTTCTTCGGATAATTTGCCCTGACAAAGCCTAGTGCTGAGCACAGAAGGGGATGTTAACCTTGCATTGCAAGAATGGCTTGTGTGAGCCTACCAATAGCCCACCTGCGCGGACGCCATTTTGCGAAAGGGATTATGGGGTCTGATGTCCTATTGCAGTAGCAAACAATCGTCATGCATGATTTGGCAGACTGCACAGACCTCAAACAATCCCATATTTTAATAGCATCCGGTCATGCGCTCTTTGCAATGCAGGTTGTCTAATATAAGTAAGCATAAAGATATGTGATGGGGAAAGTAGGTAGGTTACGTCGGGAGATGTCCCGACTTGGATGAGTTGTTGACGGGAGGTAGGCCTACAAGCACCGTTGCCTGGGGCAATCTACTAGGTTCACTGTCTGTCCCCGCTCGGGAGAAGTCAAGCTTTTAATCACACAATTATATTGTGAAATATCACCCTTTCTTTGTACTAAAACAAGATTTTGTCTTAATGTCTAATAGATGATCGAGTTCCATAAAGTAACAAATAGGACCTCTACCCCCCCCCCCCCAACACACTCTCTGTCATTGTTTAGGCTCTGTCCCTGTCCCTGTCTGAGAGGAAGAGGGGAAGTGAGGGAATAAGAGGGAGGGGAGAGATAAAGGAGAAATGATTTACCCGCCCACAAATTAAATCATACACATCACAATGGACGTTATGTCTTACTCTTTCTGTCTCACTCTTTCTCACTTTCCTTTACCCACCATGGAGGGTGGGTAACTTTTGATTTCAATGAATGAAACATGACTAAATCAATCAATGATAGTATTACTCATTCATGCTGTACATGCCTCATGGAACTATAGAATTGATACATACCTAATAAATGAATGAATATGATGAACAATTGTTAATACTACAATATTTGTTCCATAGAGAGTCCCATCCAATGTGTACGATACGTGTGACACATTTCCATGTATATGTTACTGTTATATAAAATTTGAAATAAACCTTCATACATAGGCCTGAAAGTCACAAAACTAAACCAGAGATCTGAAGGAATACATTCCGGGCCCAAACCTTCAGATCAGATAAGAATGGTATGTCAGTTATTGGACTCCTACTTCGCTAATCGGTTTCTTGACCAAGGACTAGGCGTTCTAATGGGATTATAATGGCATTTTGCAGTTAAAGGCGCGAGGCTTTCCCTCCGTTTGAAGGGACTCTCTCATCTTTGGACCTAGACTGGAATATATCTTGTCAATGAATTCACTCCATGTTATTATTGATACCTTGTCCCTCACCCTAGATCCGCCCCCCTCATTCCTTCCCCTGCCACCAGGTAGCGCGTTACGTCACACTGCCCCCAATTATCCCCCTGGCGGCCGCACCCTCAATCACCACTTCACCAAACTCACCTATTATCGCTCATTCTCTATATGCGCCACCTAGCGGTTGCCCCGCGTACTTCACTGCCAGGAGTGATACCACGTGACCCTCGTGCTAGCATATGATTGGTTGACGGGATTAGCTGGTGTGTGCGCATGCGTGTATTTCCCACTAATTGGGACGTGCTTAGGAGAAGACTCGAGGTTCAGGCGGGGATACAGCGCGTGCAGCGGCATTTATAGATACAAATAGACGATGAATACAACTAAATAGATTAGATTATTTTCGTAAACTTTGAACGTTATTGGGTTAGATTTTCAGAAAATGTACAATTCGCCTTCACCAATCCTCTCAAATAACCCAAACTTAAGACAAAACTGATCTTCAAAATGCAGTTTAACATAACAGAACTGATACTTTAAATCAATTGAGCAGAATTTCCTAAATGTGTAGAGCTGTCAATTGTACAGTTTCTGAAAATCGGACCCTATTGGTCCTACACATAACGGTGTTTGGGACGAGGCTCAGTCCAGTAGGTAGTTACCAGGAGTAATTGGGTCAGATTTTCAGAAAATGTACAATCGACCTTCACCAATCCTCTCCAATAAATCAAATTTAAGACGAAAATCAGGTTGAAAACAGAGTTCAACATAACCAGACCGATTTATTGAATAAATACAATACAGACTATACTCAGATATACCTAGTATTTATCAATTTTCACTATGATTTAGCAGAATTTGAGAGATCTGTAGATCAGTAGATTGTGCATTTTCTGAGAATCTAACCCAATTATATGTGCACAAACATATAATTTTGTCATTCTTTTAAAAACATCTGGTTCTTTATTTGTGTGAAATATTAGGTGACATGTCATGATGTTTACAGGTAGGTTTAGATCAACAAGTCTTGTAATGTAATGGCTTCTGTCATTGAGCCATTAAGGCAAGTCAGCAAACACTCTTTTCCAGGCCAAGCTTATACTGAGAGAAACACTGTTAAACCGACACATCATAATTTAGCCCACATGTGATGTGTTTCAGGAAAATGAGTCATAAGTCGCAAAATTGATATTTTTCAAAGTGTTTTTTTCACAAGATCACATTATTGGAATTTTCTGATTTTTTAAGGGTTCATCACTTATCAATCGATGTATCAAATTTCAGGACAATCTATGTCAATTCAATTCAATTCAATTCAAGAATTCTTTATTGTGTCTTGATCTTAATACAACAAGGTTATTCAGCTGTCTATATAAACAGAGTTTATGTAGTTCTTCCGCCAAGTGCCCGTTCTTGATTGATCTTAATAACATGGTATCAACATTAACATGAAATAAATTTACTTTGAATTTTAGTGTCTAACAAATGACATAGTGGGGGTATGAAATGTGTTGATGAGATAATAAATAAATATGAGACATGAGTTGTCTGAGGCGCAGTCAGGTATATAAAGTGAGTTAACATTCGCAAGGATTATCACCGTACGTACATAAAGTGAGTTAACATTCATAATGCTGTTAGTCTTCAGTGGGTCTTGTTTTTACAAAGTATTGTGTCGAAGTATTTAAAGTGCGAGACAAATTGTTCCTAATCAGTAGGAGTTAAACAGTAAGGTAGTGTCAACTGAGAGAAGAGACACATACAGATATATTATCGTGAAAGTACATAATGATAATTCTGTATCTGTTTTGGAGTTTGTAGTAGCGCATAGTATAGGACATAGTTTGCAGTTGCGAACAATATAAGATATCGATACCGTATTTGTTATACATATCAGTATCAAGTTTCCAGCATTATTCAATACATTAATGCAGACAAGAAGTTTCATAACAGTAGATAAATAGTGAGCAGGCAGTAGGGAAGGCAGTAGCCCCATTTAAGGTTAGAAGATCCGAAGTGAGGTCTAATGGAGGAGGAAGGCACTAAAACAAGTGGCACTCCCATCAACCAAAGGTACTCATTCAGATAAGAAGGGTACGGTCAACCAGGCGATAGCAAAGTATTATGAATCAATCAGTCTAGGGAAGGATTTGGTGTAAGGGTTAGAGGGGTTTTAAGCAACGTGGGGAATCAATTTGTTACCATTAGTGGTGTAATTACTAGGGTGAAAAGGGAAAGAGCAACCTGTCTGTATATTGTTTAAAGGTTATTTTATCCTCAATCCTTTTGTTAGTTTTAAAGGTCCTCATATGGACTAAATTTAGTTACTTTACTGTTTATTGACCCCCAGAAATATTGAAAACTTTTTTTTTCAAAAACGAAAATATCAAACTTAAAACCTGGAAATACTTATGAGATTATCAGACTGTTTACTATCATTGGAATCAGCTTGATCTCATCTTTTCAAATATAATGGTATCTCAAAATCTTTTTTTTCTTTTTTTCACATCACACATAAGGACATCCTGGAAGACGTATATCTCATGCAGAAGGTTGTCCGCCTTGCCGCACATTGACATGAAGCTATAGATGTATACGTGCCCTGTATTAGAGGACTTGCCTATACATAGTATTCACTGACGTCACGGCCCTCGCCATGTCTGGGGTCCACATAGATGCCTATGTATGCTGCGATACTTGAAAATACAGTTTTCTGGCTGTTTTAACTTTTACCAGTTTTCATCTGCCTCAATAATATCTTCTTGATAGGTTAGATAATCTGCCTTTAGTGTAGAATTACCCAAGTATCTACTCTTGTTAGGTTTATCAACTTTGTTTTGATACCCCCGCCATAGACGGCAAGCGTAGCAGTGACCCCAGACATGGTAGCCACTGTGATACCCCAGCCTACTGGGTGACGTCATGTGAAATCTATGTATACACGCGGCCTTCCTACCGCTCTACTAGAGTCAGTAGTACAGGGAGAAAGGCCCGTCAGTCAGGTCCATTCATACCAGCCGGGCATTTTATATTTTTATTTCTTTTACGGCCAAGCCGGTCAATAGGACAGTACGTCCTTAATGTGTACTTGATGTTTGGTTTGTAGCAACAACCTTTAATCGCCAGGTAATACGTTAATAATTATAATAATGATATAATTAACTGGTGGAGGTAAAAACACGGGGTAGTCACAAGAACTGCTGTATAGCAGAGCCTATATGGGTCAGATTTTCAGAAAATGTACACTTGGCAGCTGTACACATTTAGTAAATTCAGCTAAATCAGGCTGACATTTGGTAAATAATAGGTAAATTCAAGTATATTTGGCATTGCATTGCTTCTAGCAATCTGTTTGGTTAGCTTGAACTGTATTTTGAACTTCATTTTTGTCTAAACTTTCAGTTATTTGAGAAGATTGGCGAAGTTGAATTGTACATTTTCTGAAAATCTGACCCATATAAAGGGTGAAATCGCCAGAAAATGTACAATTGGTCTTCACCATTCTCAAATAGCCCAAAGTTCAAAATACAGTTCAACCTAACCAAACCGACTGCTAGAATCAATGCAACGTCAGATATACTCGAATTTACCTAGTATTGGCTGGTTGTGGTATTAATGGGATCTTTAATATGTTTGATTTAGACCTGAACTACACACCTGAACTGATCTTACCTGCCCGCTATATATAGACACCTTGGTTACCATGGTAACAGGGTGAGGATATTGTGAGAAATATAAGAATACATGCTCCCCGGGGAGAGATAGAGATACAATAAATGCATGCATGTGTAAAAACCTGCTGGAGTAGGGAGAGACAAGTGGTGGTGGTGGGGGGGGGGGGGGGAGACAGGAGTTAGTTTGTTTTTCTGACATCTGGTGTCGCTAATTGGTCTCGCGGGACGCGGGATTTGACGTCAAGTCACGTGGTAGTCACGTCCGTGTCTGAGAAAAAGTGTCCACTGTAGAGTTTGCTGGCTCTAGGAAGGCGGGGATGACGTCCCTCTCCCAGTTATTGTAGAATAGAACCGCTATTGTATTTATCTCTGTTTTTATTGGCCACAATTTAGAATATATTACCTACAAAAGACACAATTTAAGCTGGAAGCCCATTTGTCCGTACTGCGTGCGTGGTCCGACTGCTCCATGATTGAATACGCATTATGCTGCGTGAAGCTTATACGCACGTATGTGTACAAATAGACAGAACTAACCGCAGTTATGTTTTTCCCATCGTTCTTCACCGAGTTGGAGGCGGGCGTGTGGTGAATATTGCCTATAATATTCTTTCCAGTGAGATGATTTGCCAGTGTTGCACCTTCTGTGTTTCGACTCTGGATCTCTTCCAGGCTTAAGTACTATCGATATTTATAAGTCAAGGTGATCGTATAAGTTACTTCTCGTGAAATAATCATATCTAGTAAAGGTCATGGGGGAAAAGAACTATGTCCATCTCTAAGGCCATGGGTGAATAATAGTCCATGTTTATAAAACGCTCCTCCAGATATAATAAAGTACAGAGAGAATACTTTGTGAATTCAGTTTTTATTCCTGACAGATCCTGGGATGAGGTTGGGTCCTTGCTCCCAACCTAGTGTTACATACAGGTCCTCAGAGAGGTGATGTATATTTTATTAAGCAATACAAGGTATCTCAATATCAAGAAGGGATATATAATGAAATACAAATACACATCAAATATAATAGTTCAGAGTAATAAGAGAAACATATAACCTCAATGTTAGTTGAAGTCTAAATAATGTAATATCAAATCACAAGGAAATATTCCATAAAACAGTAGCCTAATATAATCATATTAATAGAATCCTGATGATCCCTGGCCTCCTAGCGGGATCCGGAGGTATCCCGGGGGTATCCCGGAGGTATCCCATCGAGGTATCCCATCAAGGTATCCCATCAAGGTATCCCATCAAGGTATCCCATCAAGGTATCCCATCAAGGTATCCCATCAAGGTATCCCATCAAGGTATCCCATCAAGGTATCCCATCAAGGTATCCCATCAAGGTATCCCATCAAGGTATCCCATCAAGGTATCCCATCAAGGTATCCCATCAAGGTATCCCATCAAGGTATCCCATCAAGGTATCCCATCAAGGTATCCCATCAAGGTATCCCATCAAGGTATCCCATCAAGGTATCCCATCAAGGTATCCCATCAAGGTATCCCATCAAGGTATCCCATCAAGGTATCCCATCAAGGTATCCCATCAAGGTATCCCATCAAGGTATCCCATCAAGGTATCCCATCAAGGTATCCCATCAAGGTATCCCATCAAGGTATCCCATCAAGGTATCCCATCAAGGTATCCCATCAAGAGGGAGGTTTGTAACAGGCGAATCCTGAGTGCGTAGCATAGCGTAGCAGTGAGGGATTCCCCTCGCCGGAAACGAGGTGAAGAACGATTGGTAAATACATAACTAAGGTTAGTTTGAGATTTTTTTGACCTCTTCCAAACGATTTTAAACATATTAGATTGCTTTTAATTACGGTAGCTTGCTGCGAGAGAAACACATCAGGGTGTGGCATAGTACTTCCATTGACCTTAAATTTATGACGGCCGTCGTGACGTTGACGACGGCCACCGCAGTTTCAATGCCTAGCAGAGGACGTAGCGTCATGGCATGTCGTGTCCCTATGACAACGCTGCCCTACTTACAGAGCAACCAATGAACACGCATAAGCATAAACTTGGTCATCTGTTTCTGCCCTATGGACGAATGAAACATATTTCTTTCACTCGCATATAGCGAGTCTATACAAAGTCTATGGACACTCTGTTCCAGAGGTGAAATAATGTACAATAATTATGTCCCTCGCCATATTGTCATATCCGGCATTATATGGTTACGTAACAAGGCATAACATTATTTAATATGATTTATGAATAAATAATGGTAATAATGGGAACCGTTTAATTAATTCTATAAACATAATGCCAACCTTATGTTGGCTGGTACCTCATCAAATTAAAGCGTACTGTAAACGTATTTATTTTCGCGCAGATAAATTTTCGCGCACTAAGACCTTTGACACCTTTTCGTGCGAATTTAAATTCGTGCAGCAAGGAAGTCTCACACCTTGTTCATGCAATAATTATACCTTTCACACAGGATTTATTTTCGCACACGAAGGTGGGTGCGCGAAAATAGCGAAAATAAATACTGCGCGAACATTAATACGTTTACAGTATATAATAAATATAGAATGGAACTCGCCGCTTGTAATCAAATATTTATAGAATAGGGGAGTTGCATGTCTCACTGCGCATGTCTACTGCAGTGCATGCTGGGATAGATTCAGTTCAAATCTACATAGAAATATTTAGCAAGAATTTCATGGAAAATTGCAAGAATATTCTCACTAATATCATAGCTTGTGTAAATGATCTATACAAACCAAATGCATGATGGGAAAGATGAAGTTGTGTGTTAAAGAAACATGTAAAACACATGTATATTGACATTAGAATACTGATAAATATCCCAAGCTAAAGATACTATGTTTTCTATAGATTTTATACTGTACCATTACTCCCATAATGCCATGCGAATCAAGATTCAAAATGGCGGCTATGCAAATCCCCTATTCGATCCATCAGAAGTATATGGTTCAATAAATGTTCCATTATGTGCGGCCCGTTCCCTTCACTCTCTATACCACACGTGGGTCAGATTTTCAGAAAATGTACAATTGGCAGCTCTACACATTTAGGAAATTCTACTGAATAAGGCTGAAAAATGAAGAATAACGGGTATATGTGAGTATATTTGGTATCGCATTGATTTAAATTATCAGTTCTGTTATGTTAAACTGCATTTTGAAGCTCATTTCTGTCTTAAATGTGGTTTATTTGAGAGGATTGGTGAAGGTGAATTGTACATTTTCTGAAAATCTGACCCACGTGTGTGGTGTGCAGTGGTGCGGGTGATAAGGCTTACACCTATGGTAGAGCTAATGTGTGGTAATTAATTAAACTAATGATTTGTTAATTACTTAAACTATTGCTGTTGTGATTTGGGATTATTTAAAGGTAATACCAGCGTTCAATGAAAAAAGAAGGAATCGTGAAACTTTTCCTAAATTTTGACTTGTGAAAGCACATGATTACGGAAACAAAAAGACCCACACATGTCATTGGACAAGTTTTTATTTCAGGGACCACTGAATTTTACTACCGTTTACTATAGGAGTCTATGGGATAAGCGGGTATTTTCTCCATTCTTTTTTACCATATTAATCATGCCATTTTCCTTTACAATCTCTGTATGCATAGCTGCCATATTATTGTGTTACCTGCAGAAATAATGAAAACAGGGTGTTATTGGATTATAACAAGTTATTCAGCTAATTTGTATCATGAAGAGTTTAAAAACATTGTGTCATCTTCAAAGCTGTATACTATTTGTCCAAGTATGTTTACAACCTGTTTTGACAAAACGTTAACAAATACAAAAAATGACGTTTTAGAAACCCTGTAGCAAAAACATCTGGACAAAATCCTCCAAAATTTTGTTCAAATGTGATGTGTTTCAGGAATATGAGTCACAAGTCGCAAAAAATGGATTTTGAGATAACATTATATTTGAAAAGATGAGATCAAGCCGATTCTAATGGTAGTAAACAATAGGACATCAAAGTAGTGTTTCTATATTTTAAGTTTGATATCTTTATTTTTTGGAAAAAAAAGAAAGTTATTAATACTTTTGGGTGGATAATTACTAATAATGTACCTAAATATAGTCCATAGGATGACCTTAGAAAAGCATAGATATATTTAATACATCGCCTTGAAATTTTGTACACCTATTGAGGTCACTAGGGGCATCAAACACCCCAATAATTAGAATATTCCAACAAAGATATATCATAAATAAACCACTTTGAAAAATATCCATTTTGCGACTTATGACTCATTTTCCTGAAACGCATCACAAATGACTTTTAGACAGATTTGAAAAGAAAGGAACCAAAAGTAGAACATAATTATTTACTTTTTTTTACTGACGGTAGCTGAGCATGCAGCTTTACATGATGCTTATGGGTCAGATTTTCAGAAAATGTACAATTCGCCTTCACCAATTCTCTCAAATAACCCACATTTAAGACAGAAATGAGCTTCCAAATGCAGTTTAACATAACAGACCTGATACTTTAAATCAATGCGATACCATATTTACTCAGATATATCTGGTATTCTTCATTTTTCAGCCTTATTTAGGAGAATTCCCTAAATGTGTAGAGCTGCCAATTGTACATTTTCAGAAAATCTGACCCTTATATCAGGTGAAAGTGAAATGTACATTTAGAGGCTGATTTGAAGTGTTGTCTATGGACAGAAGGTGTGTATGTGGATGAGGGGGTCGGGAGGAGGGGATTAGAGGGGATTAACGTGTGATGAGGGATGATTTAATCCCCTCTTGTAATCCCTGGAGGAGCATTTAGTGGTAGAGGCAGCAGCAGGGTAGAGTAGTGATGGGGGGCGGGGGGGAGGGGGGTATTGTCCTATATGTAAAGAGTCAGGACCTGGGACAATGTACAATTCACCTTCACCAATCCTCTTAAATAAACCCATATTTAAGACATAATTGATGTTCTAAAACCTAATCAACATAACCCAACAAATATTTTTGTTTGTTTTTACGACATCATTACCTTACTCTTTAAAGGAGGCTCCGCTTTCTCCACTCTACTTCCGATTGAAGCCGTTTTTATGCGCACGCCGTTTGAGAGATGTATGCTGGGAGACAGTGGTGTTTGTTTGGTTTAGTAGCACATGCAACAGATTCACATACAAGTAACTATAATTGTGACAAAAACACAGGACAGATTTTTCTTACATTTAAAAGAGGTTTTTGATAGTCGTAATGTGCTGCTTCCCATTTCCTACAAACTTAAATTCTCGATCTTTCGCGGCGATGTTCCCACCGCTCAACGAGAGTCCTGTGACGTTGGCGACGGCAACGTGT
This sequence comes from Sthenelais limicola, assembly GCA_942159475.1. Lineage (NCBI taxonomy): Eukaryota > Metazoa > Annelida > Polychaeta > Phyllodocida > Sigalionidae > Sthenelais > Sthenelais limicola. Next base: position 134,324,550 of record OW804096.1, on the reverse strand, counting down.
TGCCGTCGCTCATTGACAACGCATAGCCACTCTTTTTCCCGCCTCAGTGCGATCAGTTAACAAGAAATAGGCCTAGTACACTGTGACCAAACTGAATGTCCGTTTCGCGCTGCGCGTACATAAAAACAATAGCAGATGCTAAGTTCCATTCGGTTCCATTGGTAACTTATTTCACTTTGTTTCTCCAGATTTCGTGCTGTGTTTCATCATTGATTCCTCAGCTTGCAAATGTTATATCCTTCACACATTAGCAGATATGATAGGGCCTACATGGTTTTAAAGCTCTTTTTATCAGCTTGCCGATGGTATGAATGAAATATTTATCTGAAAAAGCTGTAACCGTTTAAAGGTTTCTGCATCATCTCTGGAAACAAAATAGGCCTATCAACCTGTTTGGACAACTTTATTTTATGGGCCCAAGTTCTAGACCTGTTTATGAATATAAAAAACGATTGAGGTATATAATTATGTGTATACGTTATGTGTGTGCGTTAGGCTATTATGTAAACTTTAATAATACAATAGGCTCTCAATCCCTACATTTAATAAATGGGGTTTTATGATCTCTGTTCTTCTTATACTTTTTTTTTCTGTGATCTGTTTTTCTGATGGAGGGGCTCGGCCGAAGGCTCTTGTCTTTATTCAATATGTCAACAAAATCTTTCCCCTCACCAGAGCAATTCTACATCAAGAAATACATTTGCTCTACTCCTGTTTTTAACGCTTGATCATAGAGTATTGAAATTATACTGGCTAGTATAATAACAATAAAAGTTTTCTAATCTAATCTAATCTAATAATACCCCATCTTTCGTGGCTACACTATAGGCCTATTTTGGGATATTTTGAATCAAGGCAATACCAAATATATATACTCATGAACTCAGATATACCTATAGTATTTATATTATCCCTTTTCAGCCTTATAGCAGAATTCACTAAATGTATAGAGCTGACCATCTGACCGCTTGTTGGTGTAGCCCTGGGATAGCTACAGAGAACTACATGCTGCATTGTCACTCCTCCCTACTGGCCCCACCCTCCATGTGTCCAGGCACTGCCTGCCTATATGGGTCAGATTTTCAGAAAATGTACAATTCACCTTCACCAATCCTCTCAAATAACCCACATTTCAGAGGAAAAGAAAGTTCAAAATACAGTTCAACCTAATCAAACATATAGGTAGAATCAATGCAATGCCAAATATACTCGAATTTACCTAGTATTGACCAAATTGCAGCCTATTTTAGCAGAATGTACTAAAATGTGTAGACCTGCCAATTGTACATTTTCTAAAAATCTGACCCATATACTCACCTGGTGGACTAATACAGTCTAGGTCCAACCCCTCAGAATTTTATGTCAGTGATTGGACGGCTACTTCGCTAATCGGTTTCCTGGCCTAGAACTAGGAATAGGCCTTCTAACGAGAATATAATGACATTTTGCGGTCTTAATGGAATTATAATGGTACTTTGCGGTTTGAGGTGAGAGGCTTTCCCTTCGTTTTAAGGGACTCTCTCATCTTTGGGCCTAGACTGAATACAACAACACTATAGTTTAGATAAACTGCATGATTTATTGCAGGAAGCGTTGGCCAGAGATCTTCACTGCTTTTAGCTTGGTCTCAATATACACCGATAGTGTAAAAATAACAAAGGGATTTTTTAAGACAAAGAAACAAAACTGCAGGCGCCTGAACAACTTTCCATATCCTAAAGCTCTGAAAATATAAGTGGGTCAGATTTTCAGAAAATGTACAATTCAACTTCGCCAATCCTCTCAAATAACCCAGATTTTAGACGAAAACAAACTTCAAAATACAGTTCAACCTAACCAAACAGATTGCTAGAATCAATAAAATGCCGAATGTACTCAAATTTACCAAGTATAGACCAAATTGCAGCCTAATTTAGCAGAATTTACTAAATGTATACAGCTGCCAATTGTACATTTTCTGAAAATCTGACCCATGTATGTAAATATATCCTAGAGGTAAGTACACGTGTACGTGTGTGTATATTTTTTATTTATTTGTTTTTTATTCATTATTATTCATATAAATGACAAACATGATTCTGAGTAAATCAGTCTAGGCTCAGAGCCTCTCAGATCAAACCAGATAATAATGGTAGGTCAGTGATTAGACGACTACTGCGTTATTGGCTTTCATGGCTGTGGAGTAGGACATCTTAATGGGATTATTACGGCATTTTGCGGTTTGGAGGGACAGACTTTGGAGGGACTCTCTCAGCTCTGAGCCCAGACTGAAATGCTTAAATATTCTCCCTGATTTCCCAAACCTACCTGAGATAATTCCCCTATTCATTTGTATACCAAACAGGAAACATTTATTCTAAATTCTGTATAATCCTGGCAAAAATATTCATTTTTTATTTTGTAAGGAGAATAATTGCTAAAAGGGTAAAACTAACCCGTGTTAACGTTGTAACCAGGAACCCGAGCCCCTGACATCTACCCGATATAACGTTCTCAGCGCTAATTGCTTATTTTTGCCATTTTTAATTTGATATTAATCATAAAAAGACATTTTACCCGGCATGCAATGCGATCTGCGTGTTTGCTGGTCTCACGTTTCAGAACGAGGCTGGAACACCTGTTAGTAGCATTATTACCCACTAGAGGTCTCTATATCACAGAGAGGGTGATTAAATTCACCCCTTGGTATCGCGTTACCATGACTCCCCCCTCCCCCCACACCCCCTCATACACAAAACGTTTGTGGGGAGAATTAAAGGCTAAAGGGAGAGCCACCGGCAAGAAGTGTAAAGCGATCCTAGCGGCAAGCTTTGAAAACATCTTTTTCTCTGCTAAAACCGTCTTTATTAAACGCGGCGCACTGCGCATGCCCGGGGCGACAGGCAAATGTCGTCTGCTCTATGCACGCGCACACAGCGCATGCGCGAAAGCTTGGGCCGCTTATGTGCGTGATAAATCTTAATAATGAACGCTGTTAGTTTTGTCTTACACCGCCACTGGCGCTCCATACACCAAGGTCATTAGTCAAGGTCACGGAAGGGACGTATCGGAGAGGGGGCGGGTAGGGGTGGGGGTGGGGAGGGATGTCTCTGATTTAAATACTTGGGTTTTTTTTTCATTGGTTGTAACATTTTGGTCTTACACCTGACCCTTAATCATAGTAAATTGTGAATAGATAAATATCATGAATATTTCGAATAAATATTATGTAATTGGTCTTTAATACAATATAAAAATATCTATTTTTCTTTATTCATGGCCAACACTTTGCTCCAATACTAACAATTCCAAATAGAAAAGAATTGACTAAAATATATATTGCCGCCTCTTTATTATTTACTCGATAATCGGTTATTCAATAAACTAATTGCAAAAATGGAGGGTCAGATTTTCAGAAAATGTACAAATGGTAGCTCTATACATTGTGGAAATTCTGCTTAATCTGGCTGAAAAATGATGAATACCAGGTATATCTGAGCATATTTGGGACCGCATTGATTTAAAGTATCATTTCTGTTATGTTGAACTGTATTTTGAAACTCATTTTTGTCATCAAAGTGGGTTATTTGAGAGGATTGGTGAAGGCGAATTATACATTTTCTGAAAAACTGACCCAAGATCCTCATGTTGTGTTGGGCAGACCTATAACTACAGCTCAGGCAGTTACTAGCCAGGACCAGAAACGTTGAAATCACGACAAAATAACTAATCTAATAGATCAGAATAAATAACCTTTCGAGATCCTACCCACCTCAAATCGGTAAACAAACGAGTAGGTAATATATAAGGGTGGTTGTGTTGTCATATATATATGAGCAAATTGTTCACCAGCTGTATTCTAGTTTTGCTGTCATAAGAATGAGAACAGAGAAAAATATAAATTTGTCGATCAAAACATGATGCAGAAGAGGGACATATGTAGTTCTCGATGTATAGCTGTCCCGGAGGAAGATGACATTTGTTGACATATTGAATAAAAGAAGTTGTCGTAAAAACAAAAAAAATTAACTAATCTAATGAATCAGGTCGTCAGAAAATGTACAATCAGCAGCTCTACACATTTAGCAAATCTTTGTGAATTAGGCTCCACAATGATAAATATCTAGGTATATTTGATAATTGATATTTTCCAAAGTGTATGTGGGTCACATTTTCAGAAAATGTACAATTGGCAGCTGTACACATTTAGCAAATTCTGCTGAATTAAGCTGAAATATGGTCAATACTAGGTAAATTCGAGTATATTCGGCATTGCATTGATTCTAGCAATCTGTTTGGTTAGGTTGAACTGTATTTTGAACTTTATTTTCGTCTGAAATTTGGGTTATTTGAGAGAATTGGTGATGGTGAATTGTACATTTCCTGAAAATCTGACCCACGTATACCCCTTTCTGTCATACTCTACTGTATGACACTCTTGCCATTATTATTATTATTCTATTATTATCCTGAGACACCTTGATACCCATAGATGTAAAGTTGTGCTGTTTTGCTCGACTAACTATACTCTTTAGTTATTTACTTGCTCATATATTTTATTATATCTCTAAGTCATTTAGTCTAGTCTTACTCTTATATTCCAAATTTATAGTAACAACTGGAAGAAATGTACTCTAGTTAGTTCATAATGGTATGTTGATCTTTTTGTCTATTTTATTTAATACTCGTTTGGTACTCATTTGTACTCACCGAAAATGACAAATGTGACATGTTTCAGGAAAATGAGTCATAAGTCGCAAAGTTGATATTTTGCAAAGTGTTTTTTTTACAAGAGCACATTATTGGAATGTTCTAATTTTTGGGAGGTTTAGCACTTATAGCTATATCAATCGGTGTATCAAATTTCAGGACAATCTATGTAACATTATCCTTTCGTTTTGAAGGTCCTCATATGGACTACATTTAGTTACTTTACTGTATATTCACCCACAGAAATATTGGAAACTTTTTTTTTTCAAAAACTTAAAATCTAGAAATACTTATTAGATTATTAGACTGTTTACTATCATTGGAATCGGCTTGATCTCATATTTTCAAATATAATGGTATCTCAAAATCTATTTTTTGCGACTTTATGACTCATTTTCCTGAAACACATAACAAATAAAAAACATGTTATCTTATTTTATAAGGGTTTATCCTATTTATACTAGATTGTGATTCTAATGTTACTTCATGTCTCTGCATGTTTATGCTATAACTTCCCTCGACGCTGGTCACTGTAAAAATGAACTGGTGCGCACCGCCCATTTGTGAAGTGTTTCAGGAAAATGAGTCATAAGTCGCAAAATTGATATTCACAATTTATTCACAAGATCTCTTTGCTGAAATGTTCTGATTTTTGGAGGGTTTAGCACTTATTGTCATATAAGTCCATGTAACAAATTTTAGGACATTGTATCAAATATATCCTTGCGTTTAAGGCCTTTGTATGGAGTATAAATTAGGTACTTTACTGGTAATTACCCACCCAGAAACATTGTAAACATTTTTTTTTTCAAAAATAGAAATATCAAACTAAATATATAAAAATACTGATTAGGTGTCCTAGTGTTTACTATCATTGGAATCAGCTTGATCTCCTCTTTTCAAATATGGTGATATCTCGAAATCGATATTTTGCGACTCATGACTCCATTTCCTGAAACAGATCACATTTAGGAATCACTTTCATCTTTTTAGATATGACAGAATCTTAAAATCCATTGAGCACCTTCCCTTCTATTCCCTTCCCTTTCCTTCTCTTTCCTTCAGTTGTACAGTCTACTATTAATGTATTCATACGTTTCTAAGCAGTATATCTAACAATTGACTGACTCTCACGAAATATTGCTAACTTATTTCTGAAGCATACACAAAATAGAAAAAAATGTCTATGTCCTTATATTTACCACTATTGGAATCTACTGGATCCCATCTTTTCAAATATGGTAATATCTCAAAATCCATTTCTTGCGACTTGCGACTCATTTTTTTTATAAGACATCACATGGGTCAGATTTTCACAAAATGTACAATTGGCAGCTCTACACATTTAGGAAATTCTGCTAAATTAAGCTAAATAATGGTCGACACTAGGTAAAATCGAGTATATTCGGCATTGTATTGATTCTAACAATCTCTTGGGTAAGGTTGAACTGTATTTTAAACTTTATTATCGTCTGAAATTTGGGTTATTTGAGAAGATTGACGAAGTTGAATTGTACATCTTCTGAAAATCTGACCCACATATGGCCTGATCACATAATAATATAATGTTATAATTGTGTAATTAATACTAGCACCCCCCCCCCCCCCCCCCGCACCCCCCCCCCCCCCCACCCGCCCCGCTCACCTCCTCACCTGTACTATTTCATCCAGTATTTATTATTTCCACGCCGCCATGTTTGTATAGGTACAATCCCAGGGTGCATCAGTCCCACAGAGCAGGTCATGTGACAGGAAGTTAATGCCTGAGGCTGATCCAGGCGATAATGAGGGATCCTGGGGATTGAGCCGCTAGGTGTCGCCTAGGTCGTAGTTTGGGGAATTATACAATCTTTATTCCACATTTTTACATTCATTTTTGTCTAATCATATATTCAATTTTGTGCAATTCTATGTAAATAAATGAGACAGAGGTTCTGATTACAAAACCTCTCACTTCCATGATTCGGTTATAGATATTTTTTTTTTGTAACGGAATATTTATTCAGTAGGTATTTACATAAGCAACCAAAACCATCTCGTTCCGAAGAACGTTGTTCCTCGGGTCCTGAAGATATTTCTATAGAACCCGGACCGAGAAATGGGTGGAGATTATACAAAGTATTTCTTTACCTTTGATTTCGGTTTTTCAATCATTCGTTAATTAATTGGTTATTATCAATTGATTTTTTATCATGCAGTTAACGACCTATACAGTATCTATAAAAGTGTGATGAGATATAATGAGATGAGATGGGAATGTTGATGATAGAGTTATCTCATTTATATTTTAGTCTTGTCTATTCAATTGGTGGGTGAGTGAGTGGTAACTTCACATGTCTAATATATATAGGTCCCAGGATCCAATACCATTCATTTAATCCTATTGTTAACAACATTTGCAGGCACTGATGGAGAAACGATTAATAATCTTCAGTACTGGAAAAGAGCTTCTAGATTTGAACATAGAGTAATGAACATATGTGGTGACAAAAACAGTGACAAAAGCGATCAAAGTTTTAATGAGATATTACTAATTTAAAAACATCAGTGATTAAATAGAGATACTAATGGTTTAATTTTATAACTCATAGCAAATTATCTAGGTAATTTTATATGTATTGTCATACCATTGAATTTTTGTTGTATTCCAGTCAGCTCGATGTAACCTGGTTCAAATAATGTTTGGTAATAAAATCGTTTTTTCAAAAATAAAAAAAAAATCATCAATAGATACGATCTGAATGTGATATAGTCAATATAGTATCTGGTGTTGGAATACATTCTAGAAAAAGTAAAATACTTTATCGGGACAGATTTTCAGAAAATGCACAATCTACAGTTCTACACATCTCTCACATTCTGCTAAATTATAGTGAAGATTGATAAATACTAGGTATATCTGAATATATTCTGTATTGTTTTCATTCAATAAATCTGTCTGGTTATATGTTGAACTGTATTTTGAATCTGATTTTCGTCTTAAATTTGGTTTGTTTGAGAGGATTGGTGAAGACCAATTGTACATTTTCTGAAGATTTGACCCAATTAAGGAATGACTTGAGGTAGTGTTGCCTTCCCACTCTCCCTCCTCTACCCACACATGTTTGCCAATTACCCCAGGAATATTTAATAAATTAAAGGAGAACTTCCCCCCATGTTGAACAAATTGTACATGTATGTAGTCACTTTAACTCTCACCCTAATGTAGGGAGACTAAGTACTTCACCCTGCTCTTCTTTATATAATTGGCTCTTCCTCCCACCGCCCTCACCCCCCACCCCTCGTTATTACCTTCCCCTTTCACCTTTCCCACGATCATTGACACTCATCTCAAACCGCCATCTTGTAAAATTAGTTTCAAGCTTTTTAAATCCTCTTTATCTACGTGTTTCATCTGTAACACCCGGTGCCGGGGGGAGGGGGAGGGAAGAGCAACCTATATACATACATATATAGCGGGGGGGGGGGGGGAAGAGCCAAGTGCGCATGCGCCTGGGGGCGGATGTCCGGCGGGGAAAGTTGTCCCCCGGGCTGCTGCAGTGGATACCAGTTATCACGCTCCTCATGCGTGCATCGCTCCCTACGCGGCGCTACGAGCGGCACTAACTGGTGAAATGCATCATGGGTATTATCGATCAGGTGGAAAAGACGTCCCGCTGGTGTGGGGGGCGGGCGGAGCGGGGGGAGCGGGGGGGGGCGGGGGTAGGTTTTAAATGTACACAGTGAGGTGTTCATGGGAGGGTGATTAGTGACGCGTTGTCATGGAGACACGTCACTTATTTACTGACTTTCACTCTTTTTAAATCTTACCTCTGACTCACGTTTTTTTCTGGTTAATTCATGGTTTATAGGCCCACCTATATAATGATTATGATCGCCTGTATGCCACTGAGTACCACCTGAATGGTTATTATTTCACTGCTAAAGACATAACAATATATTATACGTCCAATAAATGACAAGTTTTGGTGAGCTCTCGCCAATGTTACCCTGTGTATATGAGTATGATGAGTCTCATAAGAAGACATTATTAAATACATGTATTTCTGAATATAATGTATTCATTCCTGTAGTACAATAAGCACCTGTGCTGTATTGGCGCCTGCCTTGGAGAAGGGTCGGGGGCAAGGGTGACTTAATTTTTTTACAGTAAAGTACTTCTGTTTAAATGGTAGGAAAGGGAATAGAAGGGAAGTGAAGGTATTCCAGTGCGCTCTCTGTGATTATGAAGAGCTAGGATGACTCGCATAAGAAAAGGCACTCGTCGGAGGAAATGATATTTTTTTATCATGATAGACGTAATTACCTGTTGTTGTATGTACCATCTATGCAAATAAAGAATTCTTGAAATGAAATGAAATAAAAATACAAAATACATTATCATTAAAAATGCATTTCTGCATGTGTACCCTAGCGCCTGCCTTGAAGAAGGGTCGGGGGCAATCAGTGTAATACGGTACTTTTATTTAAATGTGACATGTTACACTAAAGATTCCCTGGTGAAGACTGTAGCCTACAGTAGAAACGCTGGGGTGAATACTACAATACTATTGTCAGCGCAGAAATAAAACATTATATGTGGTGTGTTTCAGGATAATGAGTCATAAGTCGCAAAAATTGCATTTTGTGATATCATCATATTTGAAAAGATGAGACCAAGGGGATTCCAATGAATATAAACATTAAAGGCATCTAATAAGTATTTCTATATTTTAAGTTTGATATTTTTATTTCTGAAAAAAAAAGGTTTTCAATATCATTGGGTGGACAATTACTATTAAAGTAGCTAAATATACTCTATGGGATGACCCTATAAATGCATGACAATATTTAATACACTGTCTTGCAATTTGGTACATGTATTCATACTTCATCCAACGTTAGTCACAATAAAAATGAGGACATTCCTACAAAGACATTTTGGGAATATATCACTTTGAAAAGTATAAATTTTGCGACTTATGACTCATTTTCCTGAAACTCATCACATTATCTGTTTGTGTGGTTATGATGTATAACAAGCATTACTCTATCATACACAGCGCAGGTAAAACATTGCATGATAAAATGTATAATTGAAAACCCAAAATGGTAAGAGAAAATGGAAACTGACACAAATTGTTATATTAGGATTATCATTTTACAAAATTTTACACAAAATTTACAAAGGTATCTAAAGTTGCTAAATGTGATGGTTGCCAGGAAAATGAGTCTTGTATCCGGGGCAGTAGGGCGGGCAGAGGATGGACCGTAATGACGTCACTGTACGCGTCTGTGACGTCATTATGGTGATGGATGACGTATAATACTATATCATTACGTCAACTACGTCATACTTATTCAGGGAGGGAACTGGAGGAGGAGTAGAAGGAGGGGCGGGGGGAGGACACGATTTTCCATTTTATTGCATTTCACACTTGTAGGAGAATGAGTTACCATGGATACTAGGACCTGTTTGTTTGTTGGTTTTGAGATTTTCATTTTCAGCTAGACATTATGTATCAGGTACATTGTTCTTTGTACTGGCTGAGTATCGATACATTTAGTATAGTAGAAAATATTATTATCAAAGAATCAACATATGGGTCAGATTTTCTGAAAATGTACAATTGGCAGCTCTACACATTTAGGAAATTCTCCTAAACTATAGGCTGAAAAATGATGAATACCGGGTATATCTGAGTATATTTGGTATCGCATTGATTCAAAGTATCAGGTCTGTTATGTTAAACTGCATTTTGAAACCCAATTTTTGTCTTAAATGTGGGCTATTTGAGAGGATTGGTGAAGGCGAATTGTACATTTTCTGAAAATCTGACCCATACATAGTTGACTTTACATTAATAATTCTATCAATACAGAAACAGAAAAATGGTGCCATAGAAGCTCAATTTAAAAAAAATAGAACCTATCACCCGGGACTGTGTCATACATACATATTAGAAGCTAATTCAAGGGAAACATACAAAATACACAAAGGGACTCACATGTCTCATCTACTCTCTACGCTAATATAACCCTAGACTTATTAGTCGCAATTAGATAATTCATGGTTGTCATTGCCACTATAATTAGTATGTATACTCAATTCTGGAAGGTCAACTTATAACGGGGCAAAACACGATTGAAGCTCTACACGATGTACAGCGGTGGTGGGTCCACAGCTTCATAACAGAAAATAAAATGTAAATGTATATCTAGTCGGGGAATCTGCAGAAACAATTGTTTAGTTCAAACACTAAATGTCCCACTGTTGGCAGGCTTGCACCGTTCACTGGCTCTCTTCTCTTCTCTTCTCTTCTCTCTCCTCTTCTTCTCTTTCACTCCTGCACATCCTTCCACGCATGCGCGAATCTTTCAAGAAAACTCAACCAATCAGAAGAAATTTCAAATATTTTCAGACTCAGTGACAACGCGACAGAACGAGAATCTACGTGAGACGGCGAGACCAGAAGCTGGAGCCTGCGGCGGCACGTTTTGTTCTCGCCACTCACCCCGTGATCGCGTTAAACGGCGAGATTCTCGCCTTCCCCCGGGGCTAGACCCAGAACCGTCAACTCCCGCCAGCAACGAGAAAACCTTGGGATGTACGAGATCTCATTAGGGCGATAATTGGGGACTACCTGTTGTCATGACGACACAAAGCTATCGCTGAGAACATCGCCACCAGAGCGCGAGAATCACGTTCTCTGCGAGACTTGAGGCGAGACTGCTAATTAGTTGAAGAAGAAAACATATTTGGAGGGCAGCCATGATGGCAGACGAGCAAAGCGACGCCGCACGGCGATCAATATAATGACACGGTTCATGTTCGCTTTTTTGTGCGACGATGTGAAAAAAGGAGTTGTTGGCAAAATAGCGTGTATGGGATGGGTATAAAGAGATGTGGAGAGGGGGAGGTGGGGGTGGGGGGAGGGGGAAGAGAGAATATGTTTGCGTTTTGAAGATCCATCAATATTTTATCTGGAGTGTGTGAATGTGAGAGGGTGGGAGAGGGGGACGGGGGAGTTTGGGGGGAGGGGTGGGGGAGAGGTGGGGGAGAGGTGGCTGGCACTACTGAGGTACCACCACATCTACACCAATACTGTGTCCTATTGCTGGGTGATCACCTTATGAGTCAGATTTTCAGAAAATGTACAATTGGCAGCTGTACACATTTAGTAAATTCTGCTAAATTAAGCTGCAATTTGGCTATACTAGGTAAATTCGAGTATATTCGGCTTTGCATTGATTCTAGCAATCTGGTTGGTTAGGTTGAACTGTCTTTTGAACTTTATTTTCGTCTGAAATTTGAGTTATTTGAGAAGATTGGTGAATGTCAATTGTACATTTTCTGGAAATCTGAGCCTTATAAATACAGCTCCTTCCCTATCTAAGGCATCCTCCCCATGGCAGTGTGTACACTCTAGGCCCAAACACATTGTATTCTTTCCCCGAGAGAGGAGATAGAGGAGAGAGAGGAGAGAGAAACACAGAGACAGAGAGAGAGGAGAGAGAGAGGAGAGAGAGGAGAGAGAGGAGAGAGAGGAGAGAGAAGAGAGAGAGGAGAGAGAGGAGAGAGAGGAGAGAGAGAAGAGAGAGAGGGAGGAGGGAGAGAGAGACAGAGAGAAAGACAGAGAGAGCACGTGAACAAGCTCTATGTAGCTTGTGATAAATCATGTTTTTAATCATTACAATACCTAGCACACATACTTACTCACTTATCTCAATAATAATATACAATAATATATAATAACATATACCGATATTTGCGGGAAGCATGGGCAGAACAATGACAGAAAAGACACACAGAGAGTTAAAGTGTTAGAGAGACAAGAAGGGGAGAGGGGGAGGGAGGGGAGGGAGAAGGGGGAGGGAGGGGAGGGAGGAGGGGGAGGGGGGGGAGGGGGGACGTAAAAGGGTAAAAGTGGGTGTAAAAAGGTGAGCGGTTGCTGCCAGTTTAAGGGTTTGACTTTGTGTAAGAGGAGAAATATACACACTGACACCCCTACACGGCCTCTAATTAGTGAGCGGCGTCTGCAGCGCGTCTTAATGACCTATTTCTCAAGTTGTCCGTTCATCTGTCAGGGGGCGCCACCAATTATAAGCTATTAATAGCTCAGGCCTGGATGCGTGCGCAGGTATGGTGGATCACATGCTCATGGCTGATATGCTGAGTCATGACAGCTGTGAAATCTATATTCTTAAATTGATATACACTTTCATTCATTACGTACATTGCTCTGGCACAACGTATTTAGACAGTGCATGTTTCACTAGTGCGTTATGTGTGCTAGTCATGGTAACCAATGCGGGGTTTTTTACACTAAGTTTACCGCTGAAATTCCACTTCATGACCTCCAATTGTTTTTTATTTATATCATTAAACCATATTAATAAAGCATTATAATAAAACAGTTAATTAAGGTTGGTTGCACTTATTCTGCAACTTGTGCAATATTCGTTCTTTCGCACTTTGCATTTCAAACTGTCAGTTCAGTGGACACTACCAATTCTCTGTACATTTATTAATTCTGCCCCATGTGGATTATATTAATCACATTCATAGTGGATCAATCTAATAGCGGAACTCCACTATACATAGTATTTACTGACGTCACGGCACTAGCCGCGGCTTGCCATAATGTGGGTCAACTTTTGCTGGACATGAGTGCTCCAAGCCTCAAAAATACAGTTTTCACCTCCGAAAGTTTTAGAGAATGTTATATACAGTATGCTGATAGTTTATATGGTCAATTTTTAGTGTGTCATGATGGAATAATGAGTATAATTGCCATTAGCAAGCATTCGAAACGGGAAATCCTGTCGATCTAGTGTCTCCCGCTATCTATGCTGCCACACATTATGGCTGCCAGTGAGGATAGCTGCTGACTGGGGTGACGTCATGTGAATACTATGTATAGGTAAAAAACGGCGCCAACAGGCAAAATTTGTCGCCGACATGACTAAAAATTCAGAAAATTCGACATGACCAAAAATTCTAGTGGAAGAGGGGGTAAAATAGGTTGTCGGCAACACATTTATTTGTTGCCAACAATTGCAAAATATCTAATTTGATTAGATATTTTGTCGCAAAAAATTCGTCGCAGCCGTTTTTTGCCGTTTTCCCCACAGTGGAGTTCCTGCATGAGGCGGAATCGTTGGAAATTGTACAATATGTCGCTTTGGAGATCGGGTGTTCGCATGTAAAAAAGGTAGAAAAAATTATTTCTATCGCGGCGTTTGTGGCACGGTTCAATGGCTAAGACGCAACATGGCGCGAAGTTGCTGGCTACTTTTGTTGGAGTTTGTAATTTACATGCTCTGATTATGCTAGACAGACTAAGGGAACTTTGGTTAATGTCTGATTAAATAGATGGAACCTAGCAAGGGGGAAGTCTGTACACTTGTTATTGACCGAGGGAGCGCAGGAAGTTAGAGGGCGTTAGCCCAAGATCTTCTGTGCTCCCTAGGTCACTAACAAGTGTACAGACTTCACCCGAGCTTTGTTCCATATTTATTACACCCCATGAATAAATAAAAAATATAAATAATTAAAAATAAAAGAAGTAATTTACGTTTTGGGCCGACCTACTTGTTGTATGTCCCCAGGGTGACATAACTCACATGTTATGCACCACTTTGACCAAGTGTGACATACAATGCTGAAGGTATAGGAAGCAACAGCACAGGGGTGTAATAAAACGTTGACCACCATTGAAAGCATTAACAAAAAGAGTGTGCCGGCGGAAGTGGTGGTCGCGCTATTTCTACCTCCTTTTGCCCACTGGAAGAGTTCACTCCTGATCTCAGAAGCGATGTATTGGCCTTAACCAATCCTCTGAAATAAAACAAAAATTTAAAAGACAAATAATGAGGTTCAAAATACGGTTGATTCTTTGAATCAGGGCAAAGCAAAACTTACTCACATATACCTGGTATTTATAATGTGTTCATCTTAATTTAGCAGAAGTGACTAAATGATTTAGTAAATGGGTAAGATTTTCAGAAAATGTACAATTCACCTTCACCAATCCTCTCAAATAACCCAAATTTCAGACGAAAATAAAGTCCAAAATACAGTTCAACCTAACCGAACAGATTGCTAGAATCAATGCAATGCCGAGTATACTCGAATTTACCTAGTATTGGCCAAATTGCAGCCTAATTTAGCAGAATTTACTAAATGTGTAGAGCTGCCAATTGTACATTTTCTGAAAATCTGACCCAAATGTGTAGGGTTGCCCATTGTACATTTGTTCTACTGTCTTTGTCTGCCCCTGTAGGCTGGCCACAGACGCAGGCTGCGTTCTCTATACTTGAATTACGTAATCTCTAAAACAGGAGTTGAGTGAGATTGGTTGCTTTACACCCTTATCAACACATTGAAGGTTATATCAAGGGTGGGAGAGCTGAGAGTGAGTGAGTGAGTGAGATTGGTTGCTTTACACCCTCATCAACACATTGAAGGTTATATCAAGGGTGGGAGAGCTGAGAGTGAGTGAGTGAGTGCGATTGGTTGCTTTACACCCTCATCAACACATTGAAGGTTATATCAAGGGTGGGAGAGCTGAGAGGGAGTGAGTGAGTGAGATTGGTTGCTTTACGCCCTTATCAACACATTAAAGGTTATATCAAGGGTGGGAGAGCTGAGAGGGAGTGAGTGAGTGAGATTGGTTGCTTTACACCCTCATCAACACATTAAAGGTTATATCAAGGGTGGGAGAGCTGAGAGGGAGTGAGTGAGTGAGATTGGTTGCTTTACACCCTCATCAACACATTGAAGGTTATATCAAGGGTGGGAGAGCTGAGAGTGAGTGAGTGAGTGAGATTGGTTGCTTTACACCCTCATCAACACATTAAAGGTTATATCAAGGGTGGGAGAGCTGAGAGTGAGTGAGTGAGTGAGATTGGTTGCTTTACACCCTCATCAACACATTAAAGGTTATATCAAGGGTGGGAGAGCTGAGTGGGAGTGAGTGAGTGAGATTGGTTGCTTTACGCCCTTATCAACACATTGAAGGTTATATCAAGGGCGGGAGAGCTGAGAGGGAGTGAGTGAGTGAGATTGGTTGCTTTACACCCTCATCAACACATTGAAGGTTATATCAAGGGTGGGAGAGCTGAGAGGGAGTGAGTGAGTGAGATTGGTTGCTTTATGCCCTTATCAACACATTGAAGGTTATATCAAGGGTGGGAAAGCTGAGAGGGAGTGAGTGAGTGAGATTGGTTGCTTTACACCCTCATCAACACATTGAAGGTTATATCAAGGGTAGGAGAGCTGAGAGGGAGTGAGTGAGTGAGATTGGTTGCTTTACACCCTCATCAACACATTGAAGGTTATATCAAGGGTGGGAGAGCTGAGAGTGAGTGAGTGAGTGAGATTGGTTGCTTTACACCCTCATCAACACATTGAAGGTTATATCAAGGGTAGGAGAGCTGAGAGGGAGTGAGTGAGTGAGATTGGTTGCTTTACACCCTCATCAACACATTGAAGGTTATATCAAGGGTGGGAGAGCTGAGAGTGAGTGAGTGAGTGAGATTGGTTGCTTTACACCCTCATCAACACATTGAAGGTTATATCAAGGGTGGGAGAGCTGAGAGGGGGGCAGTTTATGATCATACCCAGGAAATAGAGATAGAGAAGGAGGGGGAGAGAGACAGAGAATAAGACAGAAAGGCAGTTTATGATCATACCCAGGACCAGATCTCTAAAACAGGCACAATCCTGGAGATGTAATAAGCTACCTCAGAGTTATAAATCATTTAAACTTACACAATTATCATAAAGAACAAAAATAAGTTCCAAAAATGATTTGCCACAAATCATACCAGAAATATTCTCTGCCAGACATGACTTGATTACAATAAGATAAGATTAGTTCCCATGGTAACACAAGTAAATACCTAGATAAGGAAGATAAGGATGTACATTACTATTGTCTGTATTGGTCAGAATTTCAGAAAATGCACAATCTACAGTTCTACACATCTATCAAATTCTGCTAAATTAGAGTGAAAATTGATTAATACTAGGTATATCTGAGTACATTCTGTATTGTATTCATTCAATAAATCTGTCTGGTTAAGTTGAACTGTATTTTGAACCGGATTTTTCTCTTAAATGTGGGTTATTTGAGAGGATTGTTGAAGGTCAATTGTACATTTTCTGACGATCTGACCCGTATACACCGTTACCATGATAATGACGTACATCGGTATTGTCTGTGCATACATGTCATTCACCGTTACCATGGTAATTGGGCAAAATGATATATTTAATGTGACAAGCCGACACCAGGGGTCTAACGTCCCCTGAGGAGACAATGCCGGTCGCTAGGTGGCGTGGATAGATGACTGTTTAACACAGTAACTATAGCTACAAATTGTATAATGTCACAATATTAAGTTTTTGGAAAGATAAGAAGGGAAAGATATGTAAAATAATTGGAGGTTGAACACTTGGCTTAGATTTTCAGAAAATGTACATTCGGCAGCTCTACAAATCTGTTAACTTCTGAAAAATTAAACTGAGAAAATATGAATAATGAGTAAATCGGCATATCTTTGCCTTTGGCATAGTGTTGATAAAACATGGCTCTTTCATTGTGTTAAACTGTATTTTGAACGTCACTTTCTCTTAAATTTGGTTCATTTGAAAGGATTGGTGAAGGTGAATTGTACATTTTCTGACGATCTGACCCACTTAGTGCTAAAGGCACCTGGGAAAAACAATACTATTGTTGACAGGTCGCGCTCCTTTTCTGTCTAAAAGAGAAATAAAAAAACTAATATATATCTGTAAAAACTTGACAGGGAATTGTTGATATTTTGTAATTTGTTATGATAAATTCATGAGTTCAGGATATGTTACAAGTAAACGAGCGTCTTAGTGAAATGATGAATTAGAGAAATATAAATTAGCTGATGACGTCAGACAATAGTGAAATCTACCAGAGAAGTCACGTGACTCAGGAGAAGAAACTAGTGAGAGACAAATTGTGTAATTATCTAATTTTAGAAAATTGAACATAAAAAAATGACGCGAAGGAATTTGACAAAAAGGGGATGAATACATTGTGTTTGGATGCGATTATAGTTGTAAGTTGGCCGAGGTCATTTACATAATTATACGCAATAAAAGATAAAAAAAAAAAGATTTGAGATCAGTTTTATGAAGATGAAGGTGTGAAATATTACTAACTTCCGGCGATCAACTTCCCGATATGGAATTATCCTTTTTGAAATTATTCATTTAAACAGATTATATCAATTACGTCGTAAATCTTTCTAATTTTTTTTTAAAGTTTTTCTTTTCTTTTACACATTCAGAAAAATTAGCAGAAATTATGGGGAATATAAGTCAATTAGCTACCTGTATTTCTAATGATATTTCCACGAAATGAAACTATATTTATGATCTTACCCAGGAAATAGAGACAGAGAAGAAGGGAGAGAGAGACAGAGAAAAAGACAGAAAGGCACTTTATGGTCTTACCCAGGAAATAGGGATAGAGAAGAAGGGAGAGAGAGACAGAGAAAAAGACAGAAAGGCACTTTATGATCATACCCAGGAAATAGAGACAGAGAAGAAGGGAGAGAGAGACAGAGAAAAAGACAGAAAGGCACTTTATGATCATACCCAGGAAATAGAGACAGAGGCAGAGAGAGACAGAGAAAGGGACAGAAAGAGTGAGGGGTGTATTCCATGCCCTGATTCATTGATCCTACAGCAGGAATTTCCTTCCTAAGCAAGGAAAAAAAAATATTCTGAGTAAGGAACATATGTGATGTGTTTCAGGAAAATGAGTCACAAGTCGCAAAATATGGATTTTGAGATATCCTCATATTTGAAAAGATGAGATCAAGCCGATTCCAATGATAGTAAACAGTAGGACATCTAGATAAGTATTTCTATATTCTAACTTTGGTATTTTTATATGTAAAAAAAAAGTTTGAAATATTTCTGGGCGGACATTAACTTGTAATAAAGGTAAATATACTGTATAAGATGACCTTATATATAGATAGATGTACTTATTAGACTGTCCTGAAATTTGGTACATTCATACTGGCTACAACAAGCGTTGGGTAACCCCAAAATGGAAACATTCGCACAAATACATCTTGTGAATAAATCACTTTGAAAAATATCAATTTTGCGACTTATGACTCATTTTCTTGGAACACAACACATATGAAGTAAGGAATTGTTATGCAACAGGCCCTGTACGGACAGGCGGAGGATGTACACTGTTATGACATATTTTATTCTTACTGTAAACGTATTTTATTTTCGCGCAGATACATTTTCGCGCACTAAGACCTTTGACACCTTTTCGCGCGGATTTAAATTCGCGCAGCAAGGAAGTCTCACACCTTGTTTATGCAATAATTATACCTTTCACGCAGGATTTATTTTCGCGCACAAAGGTGGGTGCGCGAAAATAGCGAAAATAAATACTGCGCGAACATTAATACGTTTACAGTATTTGTTTTAAATGTTGAAATAAGTTGATAGGGTGAGTTTCATTTCAGTTCAATATTGTTAATAGGCGATCAATTCCATTCAATTAAAACATTCTTTTATTATAAAATGTTGTTGGTCAGTTCTGGCTTTACAGCCAGGTCTTCCTATGATCAATAACTACAGCAGTTATGGGTCAGATTTTCAGAAAATGTACAATTGGCAGCTGTACACAATTCTGCTGAATTAGACTGCAATTTGGTCAATACTAGGTAAATTCTAGTATATTCAGCATTGCATTGATTCTAGCAATCTATTTGGTTAGGTTAAACTGTATTTTTAATATAATTTTCGTCTAAAAATTTAGGGTTATTTGAGAAGATTGGCGAAGTTGAATTGTACATTTTCTGAAACTCTGACCCACAAAGTTGTGTGTGAAGGTCCGCCTCTCCTACCTCATTACGTATTCAACACGTGACTACAAATATGCCATCCCACAATGCTCCAGTTCGGACATGCGCAGTGGTTTACCTCCCATTACTCAGCGACAACATGTTCATTTCTCTGTTTTAAAAACACAAAAACTGGAGAGAAAATATCCAGTTTCTGTGTTGTGTCCTGGCCTCGATATGTAGCTATAAATAGCATCACAATTAGACCTCCCAGAACCTCCCAGCATGCAGCTAAAGAACCAGAATGCATTGCGCCAGCAGCCATTAATTGCGTGTGAAGACGATTAATGAAGGAATGTCTCTGTTCCGAGCTCGTCTATTTCTGTTGCACTCAGTCTTTGTCAGCTCTGTCTCTTTCTCTCTTATTCTCTTTTCTGTTTCCCGGTCTCTTCTCTCTTATCTGAAGTCTCTTTCTATTCCCATTGCGCTCTCATCTGGCTTCTCTGCAAACTCTCCTCCCATCTCCCCAGCCTCCTCAAGTTGTCCTCTCCATGGCATTTTGCCCGCTCTCTCCCTCCCTCTCTCTCTCCTCCCTCTCTCTCTCTCCTCTCTCTCCCCCCCTCTCTCTCTCCTCCCTCTCTCTCTCCTCTCTCTCCTCTCTCTCCTCTCTCTCCTCTCTCTCCCCCCCTCTCTCTCTCCTCCCTCTCTCTCTCCTCTCTCTCTTCTCTCTCCCTCTCTCCTCTCTCTCTCCTCTCTCTCCTCTCTCTCCTCTCTCCTCTCTCTCTTCTCTCTCCCTGTCTGTCCCTGTCTCTCACTCTCTCTCCTCACTCTCTCTCCTCTCTCCCTCTCTCTCCGTCTCTCTCCCTCTCTCTCCCTCTCTCTCCCTCTCTCTCTTCTCTCTCCCTCTCTCTCCCTCTCTCTCTTCTCTCTCTCCTCTCTCTCCACTCTCTCTCCTCTCTCTCCTCTCTCTCCCCTCTCTCTCCTCTCTCTCCTCTCTCCTCTCTCTCTTCTCTCTCCTCTCTTACTTCTCTCTCCCTCTCTCTCCTCCCTCTCTCTCCTCTCTCCCTCTCTCTCCCTCTTTCTCTTCTCTCTCTCCTCTCTCCTCTCTCTCCTCTCTCTCCTCTCTCCCTCTCACTCTTCTCTCTCCCTGTCTCTCCCTCTCTCTCCGCCTCTTTGATGCTGGGGTCGCGCAATGCATGTCGGGAAGCAGGCACGATAACGAGGCTGTAATGGCGGCCATGTTGTTGTTGTACAGTCTCATCATCATCTCGTTATTCCTCGCTGTTTCTCGTCAGCGAGAGAAGTGGTTGCCGCTAATGATGTGAGAATATAAACAGGTCGCCATGGCAACAGGTCTAGAGTCAACCAGTTTGTTTTTCTCTTGATAGGGGGAGTGGGGGAGGGGGGTAATGGGAGGGGCGGGGGAGGGGGGTAATGAGGGGGGGGTTAAGGGGAGGAATTTGGGGAGGCGTAAGGGGAGGGGTGGGGGTAAGGGTAAATAGTTTCATAATGGTTGCAATAAACAGGGCGCACATAATATGTCCTCCCTCTCTCTACTCTCCTCTCTCCCTCTCTCTCCCTCTCTCTCCCTCTCTCTCTTCTCTCTCTCCCCTATCCTCTCTCTCCTCTCTCCCTCTCTCTCTTCTCTCTCTCCTCTCTCTCCTCTCTCCCTCTCTCTCTTCTCTCTCCCTGTCTCTCCCTGTCTCTCCCTCTCTCTTCTCCCTCTCTCTCCTCTCTCCCTCTCTCTCTCTCTTCTCTCTCTCCTCTCTCTCTTCTCTCTCCTCTCTCTCCTCTCTCTCCTCTCTCTCCTCTCTCCTCTCACTCTTCTCTCTCCTCTCTCTCCTCTCTCTCTCCATATTATGAACCCCTTTATACGCACGGGAAGAGAGAGGAAAGTGTGTGTGTGAGAGGAGGTGAGAGAGGGGAGGGAGAGGAGAGGGAGGAGAGAAAGAGAAAGAAAAAGATAGGGAGGGAGGGAAATAGAGAGAAAGAGGGGAGAGAGGGAGAGTGGGGGGAGAGAGAGGGAGAGTGGGGGAGAGAGATATAGAAAGAAAGAAAGCTAGAGAGGGGAGAGAGAGAAAAGAAAGATAAAGCGAGAGTGAAGAAAGGGACGAGAGAAAGCATGAGAGGGAGAGAGAGAGAAAGAGAGAAAGAAAAAGAGAGAGAGACGAGATATGGGGAGAGGGGGGGAGAGAGGAGAGAGAGTGGAAGTAGAGAATAGAGGGGAGAAATAACGAAA
>OW804096.1:134278746-134302584 GCA_942159475.1 Sthenelais limicola | reverse complement strand
TAGCGCAGTAGGCGTCCAACCACTGATATACTATTCTAATTGCCAGTTGTCCCGACAATGAAAGTGGTGTAGTGCTAGGAACCTGAGTGTACAATGGACGAAGGCTTCTACTGATTTACATTGTACCTGTAGCTGGGGCATCCTCCCTCTCCTCCTCCGCCCTAAATGACAAATTAAACCATAATTCTCTTTTCATTTGTGCCTCTTATTTCTTGCTATTTGCCCCTCCCCCCTCCCCCCCGCCGTATCCCTCCTCCCAGCTGTCCCCCCCCCCCTCTCCCCCTCCCCCCCCCCCCCCACCAATAAAGCTCCTAATTTGACAAATTAAATCATAATTCTCTCTATTCATTTGTGCCTTTTATTCCTTGCTATTAGCCCCTTCATTTCCCCCCCTCCTACCCCCTGATCCCCCCCTCCCAGCTGTCCCCCCCCCCCACCCCTACCCCCACCCCACCACCAATAAAGCTCCTAAGTTGACAAATTAAATCATAATTGATCCCTGCCCACAATCCGCCGCATCTCCCGCCAGGGGCGCGACGGTAGGCCGCCACAGGATTACTTCCATGACAGATGCATTATGGGTAGCCGGTTTAATCTCGCCATCTCTCGCGTTAATCCCCGAGATTTGACTGAGCAGACGATCTAATTATCGCTCAATTAATAAACCTAGTCACGTGACTTCCCGCGCATGCGCCGTCTGAGAGACGCTGGTCGCATTATAGAATTACTTCCGGTTGAAGAGAAATGGTTTAAAAATTGACAGGAAAAATACCAAACATGAGGATTTTTCACGGAGATAAACCCAGGGATTTGCCAGGCAATGGCTACAATGTTTTTGTAAATAATAATAAATTGATTCTTTGGGAATAAGGAGGAAGTGAAAGCGTCCCTGAGGTTGAAATATTTAATATTTGCCTTGTTTAAATACAAAGATTGGAGGCAAATTGTGAAATTTAAAATTTTGTTAAGATTTGATTGTGCACCTGGGGCCGTGTGTGGGTTGAATTCCATGAAATGTGTACAATCTGCGACATTGCATCATTGGCGATTGTTTTCTAAGTTTGCTGGATGACCTGGATGAGGGCTATTACAGGGGTCAGATTTTCAGATAATGTACAATTGGCAGCTCTACACATTTAGTAAATTCTGCTAAATTAGGCTGAAAAATGAAGAATACCGTGTATATCTGAGTATATTTGGTATTGCATTAATTTAAAGTATCAGTTCTGTTATGTTAAACTGCATTTTGAAGCTCATTTCTGTCTTAAATGTGGGTTATTTGAGAGGATTGGTGAAGGTGAATTGTACATTTTCTGAAAATCTGACGCGTATAATGTATTGGTTGGTTAGAGAAGTCCAAATAAAGTCCAAAATTCAGTTTAACCTAAACAAACAGATTGCTAGAATCAATGTGATGCAGAATATACTCGAATTTACCTAGTATTGACCAAGTTGCAGCCTTATTTAGCTGAAATTACTAAATGTGTAGAGCCGCCAATTGTACATTTTCTGAAAATCTGACCCATACATGTAAGCTAGAATTCGGGGGTTAATTGCCCCCAGTTACCGCCTCCCTGGACCAAAACTCTACATTCCTCAACATACGGGCACCACTGGAGGCCGCCATTTTCCCGGAATAGAGCATGCCTCATCATTAATTCATGACCGCAAAAGGAACTGCTACAATTTAAACCACCTGTGTCAGAAATGTTCTTCCTCTGAAAATCTTTCTATTTTGAATATTTTAGAGATATTTATATTTCTCTGGAGTAATTAGTGTATGGAGGTTTACAACATTGAGGCACCTGGATCCACCAATCAGACAAATACTGGATTAGGAGCCTTTCCAGCAACCAATTACCATGGCAACCACAGAAATTAGCCTGCCATATACTACCACCATACCAGGATAAGCAATCACACACATACAGTTATTCATTCATATTCAAATTTTATTTTATTATTTTATAATTTTATAATTTCGATAGATCTGAAGAAATTATTACTGTTTGTTTGCTTAGGTAGTATCATGGTCATATTCTTATAATTAATATTCCTAAATACAGAGAAATAGCCCCCATTTCTCTGCTAAATATGATAATATGAAATAACACAACATGGCATGAATTTAGTATTGTCTCTATAGCGAATTCCTTGCAAATACTTAAAGGTTCCTTGCCTAGCAAGAAACAGCAGCTTAGGGAAAGATATGAAGTAAGAACGGCAACGGTTCTCTCTCTAGTTGAAGACATAGTTTATACAAACAGTAGGTTTGAGAATGCAGGAGGGAGATGTCTAATATGGGTCAGATTTACAGAAAATGTACAATTCACCTTCACCAATTCTCTCAAATAATCGAAATTTAAGACACAAATCAGGTTCAAAATACTGGTCAACATAACCAAAACAGACGGTTTGAATCAAGGCAATGGCCAAATACACTCGTATAATTATACCTACTTGTGATGATCTAATTTAGCAGAATTTACAAAATATGTTGATCTGCAAATTGTACATTTTCTGTAAATCTGACCCATATAATAATAGACATGATATCCTTGTCCCCCAGTCTATAAATAGACCTCCCCCTTCTTCCCCACATCCTTTTCATTCTTCTCTTTTCTCTTAGTAAAATATCCCTGTATGTCGTAAAAGATAAGTCTAATATTGACAAGAACCCATTGTCGGCAGAGCACTGCGTGTAAACTCTCGTTCTCGTGGTCACAGGTGCGAGAAAACATGAGATTTGTTTAGGCTGACACCTGGCGGATGTGTGAGGCATAAAGGGTTTGTCAGTACCACTGCGCATGTCTGCTACAATGCATTGTGGGTGACTGCTGGATACATTGCATGCTGGGTAAGGCGGGCAGCCATGTTTACATGCCTGTATAGAGGGTTATATACATGGTGGTTGGATGACTCAGCAATATTAGCCACAACCTTTAATTATAAAGGTAACAGATTGTTTAATATATGCATTCAGGAATCAGGAAAATATACTAATTGATTTATTTGGGGATGCAATGCCTAAAATAGAGAGAAAAACCTGTCATTTGAACATGAATCTCTACTACTGTGATACTCTTCTGCTCATGAAACAAAATGTTTATCAATATAGAAAATATTTCCACATTCAGGGGTATCCAAAAGACCTATTCTCCTTGTACCATATATACAGTCCGCCACACTGTATTATAGAAGTGTATCTGTGTTATGGAAGTAGGAATCTATTATTATTATCAATATTAAATTGATTTATTCCCCAGTTAATTTCCACATCTACAGATTAAATACAAATTCTGTTATTTCTGCTGAAATACTGATTGTGCTGATAGGGCATTTATTAACTCATATTATTACCATTCAAACTCCCTCTACTGTCGGTGCTCATCCTATGACAACTATAGCGGTATTGCAACTGCCCTATTGTCCCGTGCGTCTATTTGTTGAGTGTAAAACATGTGGGTCAGATTTTCACAAAATGTACAATTGGCAGCTGTACACATTTAGTAAATTCTGCTAAATTAAGCTGAAATCTGGTCAATACAAGGTAAATTCGAGTATATTTGACGTTACATTGATTCTAGCACTCTGTTTGGTTAGGTTGAACTGTATTTTGAACTTTATTTTCGTCTAAAATTCAGGTTATTTGAGAAGGTTGGCGAAGTTAAATTGTACATTTTCTGAAAATCTGACCCATATAGAGATACTGGGGGAATGTAAGTGAATCGTCTGCTGGAGGTGAGTGTTTGTTGTGCACACTGGACGCTAGGGGGCGGGGTATGTCTTATATGTAGCAAACACAGGTGTGCGGGGCCGCCCTTATACATACACGGGCTGAAATACATGTATGGAGGTGGAGGGGTAGGGGGTAGAGGGGTAAGGAGGGGGATGTCGTGTGATACGGTGCCAACCACACGACGTGGTGAGGCGGGGGGGGGGGGGAGACAGATATATAGAGAAGAGAAGAAGAAAGAACAAAGAGGAGAGAGAAAGAAGGAGTGAGGGAAAGGTGGAGAAAGACAGACGACACACAGACAGAGAAAGAGAGAGAGAAAGAGGAGAAAGAGAGAGAGACAGAGAGAGAGAGAAGGAGGAGAAAGAGAGAGAGACAGAGAGAGAGAGAGAAAGAGGAGAAAGAGGAGAAAGAGAGAGAGACAGAGAGAGAGAGAGAAAGAGGAGAAAGAGGAGAAAGAGGAGAAACAGAGAGAAACAGAGAGAGAGCGAGAGAGAAAGAGGAGAAAGAGGAGAAAGAGAGAGAGACACAGAGAAAGAGGAGAAAGAAGAGAAAGAGACAGAGAGAGAGAGAAAGAAGAGAAAGAGAGAGAGACAGAGAGAGAAGAGACAAGGAGAGGCGAAGAGAGAGGAGAGAGAGCGAGAGACACACACACGGAAAGAAAGAAAAGAAAGTAAGCAAGCGTGGAGAATCAGGGGAAGAGAAGGACAAGTAGAGAAAGCCAGGAGAAAAAGAAAAGAAAGGGCGAAAGGACTGGAGATGCGCACAAACCAAGACTATTTTAGTGACGTTTAAGAGACGCAGCCCTGGCGATGGCCGTGGAGGAGGTGTGCCACCCTGGAGGCACTGATATTTGTTTGTGTATTACCATGGAAACATGTGAGTTACCATGGTAATTTACATGATATACACCACCCCACGTGACCACCCCGCCCTGACGTCACCTGATCACCCTGACCTTCACCTTCCATAACGATACCCAGGTGTCATGTGACGTCTCACGATAAAGTGCGAGATTACACGAGATTATCTTGTCTTCCGTCTATACCTGATGTGCGCACGCATCTCCAGCGGTTCATCCGGTGGTGGAGGCAGGGACTGGCAATGGTGGAACCTCAGGTGCTGGAAATTGTTTTAAAAATCATCCTTAGAACTTCTGATCTTGCCATAATCTAGAAATAGGACTATAGTATAACATTATAATCTATGTTTACAATGAACCGTTTGGTCCCTAATAACTGGTTCTAGTGCATTTGGTATGACAAATGTCTAGAGTGACAATATACATATGTCTCTGTTTGTATGCGTTGTGCTACACCTGTATAGCAGCAAACTTCTTGATAATTTGTAGCCACTAATCATTCATTAGTCACAATCTCCCTATTATCATAAACCTATAGGCCTATATCTCTCAATTATATTAGCCTATATCTCTCAATTATATTTAGTTATTTTCCCACCATATAGTGTGCAATAAGTGTATTATCCTACATCACCTGTATATTCATACTGATTTGCTTTACTCTGATATCTTCCATCTTGTACCTAAATCCCCCATTATCGCCTGCTACATTAATTCCATGGGCAGACGACATTTGACAGGAAGTAATCTCCAACTGCTCCTCTCATATCTGTCTCCATGGCAACCATATTTATAACAAATAAACATTATGACGTTTCGCTGATAAGTCTACCATGTGTTTCCGCCATGCGTACTCAACCGGAACTGCTCCAATGTCATGCCAAGGTCACCGGAAGGTAAACTGTTATTCCGGTAGAGCGATGCCACCTGGAGGCCCGCCCTCGAACTGATAAAATGATCTTATTGAGATAGTGTGTGATAACGATTAAAGGGGGCGCTTCATCCATCGCAATGACACCTGGGAATTGGAGTTGTCTATCATCATGAACGGGGTAAATCTGAGTTAAATGTCTCCTCAGGAATGGGGTAAGGTTAACTTGGATCAGGGTGGGCAGGGTGTGGTCTGAATAAGGTAAATGTGATAACTCACTTCCTTAGTTACACGTAGTTACATCAGTACCAAGATAAAGGGAATTTATGAGATGTTGCAAGCATCATGGTAAATGATCAGGTTAGAATGAGGAATGAGGTAAGGTGAGGGTGATGTGTGTGGTCGGAATAGGGTAAATCTGTTTGTAGGGAAGAAATTAATATGAAATATGGTCGCCACGAGCATTATGGTATATCAAACGGGTCTCAGGGTATAAGGTAATTCCTACAGCGGGGAAGGTGCGTATGGAATATGGTGAAATGATATCAGATTGGGGGTGTGGTCGGAACAAGGTAAGGGATATCTGCATGATTGGTGGGGAAGCGGCTTATCAGGGCTGGGGTCGGTATGGAATATGGTATTTAGTTGAGCAGGGTGTGGTGAGAACGAGGTAAATGTAGAGGTGCATTATGGGTGAGGTATGTAAGTTATCTGGTTGTGGCTAGGTGGCGCATGACGTTATGATTCACCGCTAGAGGCACTGCCTACTCTTGTAAAGGTCTGAGGCAAATCTCCTGATAAAATAATTACAGGAATAAAGTGAATATACAGGTTTCCATGACACAAGTTCCCATCTTTCCCATCATGCATTAGGTTTTCATATATCATCTAATCAAGCTGTGATATTGGTGAAAACTTTCGATAAAAATGTTGCCAAATATGTCGTGTACATGTCAGATTTTAACTAAATCCATCCTAGGATGCACTACATAACAGACATGGGTAGTCGGACATGAAAATCTCCTATGTTGCACAAGGAAAGTTATTATTATTATACAACTTTTAATCATTTATTGATATAAAGCATTTCTAGCGGTAGAGCTGGATTAGCCAGAAACTGATGAAGCTGCATTTATGTTCTGCTGACCACAAAACGGTTGCTATGGAGTTGTTGTTATTTAGAGCAGACGACATGATTGGTTGCTATGGAGTTGTTGTTATTTAGAGCAGACGACATGATTGGTTGCTATGGAGTTGTTGTTATTTAGAGCAGACGACATGATTGGTTGCTATGGAGTTGTTGTTATTTAGAGCAGACGACATGATTGGTTGCTATGTACCTGTTGATGAAGCGTTTACAGCCTCCAGTGAAGGAGAGTGAACCCACAAGTGGCTATTGCCACTTCCCCCCTCCGGCTATTGCCACTTCCCCCCTCAGCCTCGTGCAGGAAGTGAGCTTGCCTCGCTTAGCAGATGACTTATTGCGCATCTGCTTGCCTCGTAGACACATGCTGCACGCGAGGCAAGCACAGGGAGGTGAGCTCTCCTATAATGATGGTGAAAATGTTTTATTTTAACATAAACACGCGCCAGATTCTGCTGAATAGTCACAACCTTCTTATAAGAACTGTATGTCAGCGATTGGACGCCTACTGCGCTAATGGCTGTCCCGGCCCGGGTGTAGGCATTCTATTGGGATGACATTTTGGGGTTTGGGGTGAGGGGCTTTCCCTCAGTTTGGAGGGACTCTGTCACCTCTGAGCCTAGACTGAGTGTAGATGGTTGAACCACAGGAGGATATTAATAGTGAATATAAATGTTATCACACGATCACTGTAAACGATTCATGAATAATGCACAATATATCTCCAGTATTTGTATTAAATTCTCAGCTACTTATACGATAACAGAAAGACCTACTCTAACCAAATTAACTCACATTGTCATGTCAGTCTGCTATGACTTATAGGACTGCATTTATCAATATTCTGCTGCTGTTACATATGAAATTATGCTGGGTGGTCTCAGGAATATTAATATGTTTATTAAGGCTTGTAACACAACACAATCCTGGACAACATCCTCCACAATTTGTAGAGAATATGTAGCTGGCTGTTAACTGGGCGAGCAGCTTTGGTCTTCCCCAATATTCACATAACTGCCTTTAATACTTTCCAAGATCCATTCTAGAACTATTCCAGGAATGATTCTTCCTTTCTCTCCTTTCTTGTTCAGTGCTTTGTCATGTACTCATTTTGACAAGGGAATATAAGACAGTCCCCGGATAAAAAACCACATATAAGACGCCCCCTCCCTGTCTGTCATTCTTTACGTCACGCAGGGACGCGCGATGACATCTTGGTTCTATAATCTCTCACTAGGAGACACCTTAATCCCTGTCCTCAGAACGAGGCTCAGAGTCATGCACAAAATGTCATTGTCGCAAAATGTCGTAATATGAAACTTTTACGACATTGACATGTTCCTGCCGGCCGTCTGGAATAATACGTCGTCCATCACCATGGTGCTAACGTCATGTCATGTGACCCAGACGTCAGCATCTGAAGGGAAAAAAAGAGACGTAAGACATTATTTGGTGCTTATCACGATTAGCGATTCACGACATAAAAACGTCGTTTAGCTAACTGTGAAATAACAGAGGCTGAGAGGGTGTGGGGTGTATATGGAGGGGGCGGAGAGGGGGTGTATAAGGGTGACAGGAGGAGGGTGAAATTAGAAAATGGAGGAGACTGGAAACAAAGAAAGTTTCTTTTTGGGGGGGCATGTTTATTGGCAACAATTTTAATCCACTTACTTACAAAAGACACATCAGCATGAATATAGATTGTTGTTTTGGGGGATTTTTTTGGGTTTTTTTAGATGGTTGTTTAGATTAGAGCCGGGGGAAATTAGTTTCTTGTTATCATGAAAATGTTGTGAAATCGGAAAATGTAAACTTGTATTCTTGATTAAAGGAAAGTGGAAATAACAAGAATATTTTAGAATAGGTTTCTCTATTCTAATAGTCATTTTCAGCAATCACTTGGTAAGGAATAAATGAAGAATAACGACACTTTCTTGCTTTCAATGTAGTTGTATTCAGCCATGATGTTGGTACAATAGTAGAGCAAGGCAAGAGTCCCCCTCTATCCACATTCACATGAGGTTTTATAGCCTAACCCATATTAATCTTCAACAAGCTAACTTACTGGGCGACCATTCTCTAGCTTTCTCTGGTAACGAACCTCTTAAAGCTTGCTTAATCATGATGAAAACGATTTTTCTTTTAATTAAACATAAATGTTTCAAATTATATTCTAAGATAGTTTTATCAAATATCACTGATTGTTTTGATCAGCGAGTATTTGTTGTAGATTCTTGGGTGGGGGCAGTAGTAGGGGGGTAAATGGCAGCAGGTTTACATCCCCCCTCCCCCTCCCCCCTGCATTGTCTAGCGACACTTTATGACCAGGTCTGCTGGTCATGTGACATAACACAAGCCCCGTGTACATTTCATACCACAATTTACTCACTTTTGTCTCTGGATCTTTCTACACGCCCCCCCCCCCTGCCGCCCCCCCCCCCCCCGCACAACATACGCCCCCTCCCCTGCCCCCCCCCCCCCACCAGCATTGTAACCCGGTCTAGGGGGAGCTAGTGTCGCCCAGGTGCCTATATACGGTAAGCCAATGTCTTCCTATATACCCCAAGATATTGCACAAGAAATTGATATAAAAATCAAATACAGCAATATTGATCAAAACCTGTGTGCTCATATACTTATACTCAAATATTCCAATGAATATACATAATTAAATACATTTGCCAATGTGTGAGGATTTCATAATGTTCGTTGAAAGCATATAAAAATATAGCAGAAAATGTGATGTGTTTCAGGAAAATGAGTCATAAGTCGCAAAAATTGGGTTTTGTGATATCATCATATTTGAAAAGATGAGACCAAGGGGATTCCAATGAATATAAACATTAAGGGTATCTAATAAGTATTTTTATATTTTAAGTTTGATATTTTTATTTCTGGAAAAAATGTTTTCAATATTTTTGGGTGGACAGTTAGTGTTAAAATAGCTAAATATACTCTATGGGATGACCCTATGAATGCATGACAATATTTGATACACTGTCTTGCAATTTGGTACATGTATTCATACTTCATCCAACGTTAGTCACACCAAAAATGAGGACATTCCTACAAAGAGAACTTGGGAATATATCACTTTGAAAAATATCAATTTTGCGACTTATGACTCATTTTCCTGAATCACATCACATATGAACAGAGAGGAAGAATAGAGTAGGAGGAGGAGGGAGCTGTGGGTGAGGAAGGAAAGGCATGTGAGAAAAGAGGACAAGAATCATGTGATCACGTGATAGCCAACATGGCGGCCATAAACTACATGAAAACCTGATCTGAGATGAATGCGCACCCATCTTACATGCTCCCATCATGCCCTACCTATATACTTCCTGCCCTCTCCTCACTTCCTTCCTGTTGTGACGTCAGCACTTGAGTGATAATAGGGGACTTGATGGTGGGTCACGTGAAGAAGCTGGTCTGGGTACCCGGATGTGGCGATAGTTTCCGGAGATTCATAACAAAATGGCGGCTACATGTAGGGGAAAACATCAACTAATAATTGATTTATAAATTGATCTATTTTGTAGGTAGAATTAATAAAAGAAACAATGGGAATAACTTCTGATGTTGAGGTTATTCCTAGTCATGAAACTACAAGAATGTTTAAGGAAATATATTAAACTATATAGATCGGAGCACTGTTTGAAAGCCTGGGCATATTTTCACATTTTTATTAAACTGTTATATCTTTTACATTCCTAAAATTCCTTACCTGTATGAAACAAAACTCTATAGATGGGAGCACTGTTTGAAAACCTGAGCATATTTTCATGTTTTTATTAAACTCTATAGATGGGAGCACTGTTTGAAAGCCTGAGCATGTTTTCATGTTTTTATTTTTTTCCAGAAGATTCGCGGTGAAGAGGTGCGCGCGGTGTCACCTGGGTATTTCCTCCAATGAGTTGGTGATGCGAGCACGTGACTGCGTCTACCACATGGGCTGCTTTACCTGCGCGTCCTGTGCCAAGGCACTGACTACAGGGGACTACTTCGGTATGAAGGATTCCATGATCTACTGCAGGTAATATATACTCTATAATAATGTGCCAAGGCACTGACTACAGGTGACTTCTTCAGTATGAAGGACTCCATGACCTACTGCAGGTAATTTATTACACCCCTGTGCTGTTGCTTCCTATACCTTCAGCATTGTATGTCACACTTGGTCAAAGTGGTGCATAACATGTGAGTTATGTCACCCTGGGGACATACAACAAGTAGGTCCGTCCAAAACGTAAAAACGTACTTCTTTTATTTTTAATTATTTATATTTTTTATTTATTAATGGGGTGTAATAAATATGGAACAAAGCTCGGGTGAAGTCTGTACACTTGTTAGTGACCTCGGGAGCACAGAAGATCTCGGGCTAACGCCCTCTAACTTCCCGCGCTCCCTCGGTCAATAACAAGTGTACAGACTTCCCCCTTGCTAGGTTCCATCTATATATACTCTATAATAATGTGCCAAGGCACTGACTACAGGTGACTACTTCAGTATGAAGGACTCCATGATCTACTGCAGGTACGGATGGGGTGATATATACACTATTATAGTGGACTAAATAATTGTTAATTATAATTTATTCATGGATATTCATAATTTTATAGATATTTTTGTTTTTTTCATTTATTTAACATATGTATACATCCAGAGTGTTAAAAGTATGTACAAGGCTCACCGGGGACTAGCGTGGTTTTCAGCCATGGGGTGTTTTAGTGCAGTATTAAGATTGAGAAAGAGAAAGGAGCGGTGCATAAGTGACAGATGTTTGTTATAAGAGTAAAGTTGATAATCACAGTGGTTGTGATTATCTTGGATGTTGAATCTGTTATTTGATAGTTTATTAATTAATTAATTAATTAATGTATTTATTCATGTATGTACTCCAAACACATACAGGCAGATATATAAATATATAAACTATAATCGGTCCAACAAGACTCTAATCTTCGCCAATTCAGGTCTACCTACACTAAATATCTCTGTTTCAGGTCTTACTACTATATATAAGTGTATTAAATCAGGTCTACCTACACTAAATATCTCTATATTTCAGGTCTCACCACTATATATAAAAGTATAATAATTCAGGTCTACCTACACTAAATGTCTCTATATTTCAGGTCTCACTATGAGCTGGTGCTGCAGGATGAGTATGCGATGGCCCCGTCCATGTCGCCCGCCCTCCCCCCACAGACCCCCCTCCCTTACTATAACGGCGTAGGCACGACGCAGAAGGGACGACCGCGCAAACGCAAGAGCCCCGGCCCCGACAGCGACCATTGTGGTCAAGGACTAGGTAGGTCCCCCATCATTCTCTTACATTCTCCCCTTTATATTATATTGTGAATATATGTGTTTTCATCATGTTTGATGCATTCTGTCAATGGTTGGGTCAGTTAGCATTCATTGAGAATCATTAATTATAGGCCTACATGTGGTTTGGCTCGTGCATTTGATTCGAAAAGTGTTTATTAGGCTGAAGAGATTTAACATTAATAGTTAAATAACTGTTATACGAAATATATGAAATGTTGGATGATTGTGGGAGGAGCCACTGTGGATGATGGGGCTACACTCTACACTCGACCTGTTGGCAGTAAACATCAAAGCTGGATATGGTTAACCCTATGCGGCGCCGCTGCCAACAGGACGTGTATAGAGTGTAGACAGTACAGAAAGTGATGTCTATACTTGGGTCGGATTTTCAGAAAATGTACAATTCAACTTCGCCAATCTTCTCAAATAACCCAAATTTCAGACGAAAATAAAGTTCAAAATACAGTTCAACCTAACCAACCAGATTGCTAGCGTCAATGCAATGCCAAATATACTCGAATTTACCTAGTATTGACCAAATTGCAGCCTGATTTAGCTTAATTTACTCAATATGTACAGCTGCCAATTGTACATTTTCTGAAAATCTGACCCACTTTTGCCTTGATACAGGATGTGTATTACAGGGTTCATTGTTACTGTTGTTTTATTAAGATTCTATTTGGGAAGGACAGGATACAATGTATTCTTATTCCCACAGACTTTGTGAGACAGTGTTAAGGGATGCTCTTTAAAGATTAGTTAATGAAATTCATTATTACATATTCATAGAATTAATGACTCCTAAATCATGTCATTCTACAAGAATTTAAACTTTACAAATTGGACATTGGAAGATAATTGGATCTCTGGTATAGATATACAATTAGAGCAAAGAGTTTGACTGAGGACCAACAGAAAATAGATTCTTGACTAAGAGTGAAACGAGCCGCTTGTACGTGGTTGTAATGAGTCGTTTCACTAAGACAAGATGATGAGTCAGTGGTTCCTCCTCCAGTACATCGCCATGGAGACCAAACACTCACACACGTGACCAAACATCGCCTCTGCGCATGCGTTAACGATTCATTAGAGTTAGAGGGAGGAATCAAAATACAAAACCAGAAACTGAAATTCCCCGATCATTGTATATTATTTTACCTCCCATATTGGAGAGTTCTCGCACATGCGCACTTGCTCCCCCTGGTGGCAGTGTTACACAACTATACACGCATGCGCACTCAGCACCTGTTTACTGGTGGCAACAGTTTCGTTTGTCTCCTCCACAATCCTTGTTTTCTCTCTCCACAATCCCCGCCGTGGTAGGGTCATGTGACCTCAGATGTGACGTCACATGCATCTGACCAAACATGCGCACGCAGCTGGTTCGACGTAAGAGGGACTTCCGTCAGCGGTACTTCCGATCTAGCCAAGTTGCCCATTATCGCCCAGCAGAAGGGAATAAAACTGGGCGGAAAAGAGGCTTGACAATGGAACTATGGGTACATTCTCCAAGGAAAGGAGTTCTTATTGGTTGTCATGACAATAATAAGTACTTCCGGTGTGTGGCCACCATTTCCGCTTCCATGTTTCAGAGGCAGGTCGGCGCTTTTATGGTTTTATCAAATATTTGTCTATGAGAGAGATGTGGAGGTATAAAGGGGGCCCGTGTTTGTATTTCCACCCCCGCCCCCTCGCACAACATGAGCACCAGCAAATCTCGCGCTAATCTCGTGAAGCCACGTCCAAGCTGGGAGACACGTGACTAAATATATAGAAGGGCCTGGCTAGTAAACAATCACGGGGCAGTTAGAGAGGGAGGAATAGGGAGGTATGGTGGGGGGGGGGGGGGGAGGGGGGGAGGGGGGGAGGGGGGGGGGGGGGGGAGATAAAAGCGTTCTGCAGATCTTACAGGGAGGAGAGGATTGTTGAGAAAGAATAAAGGCGAAAAATAGGAACACAAATACTGCACACAGAGGGATTTTGAGAGAGAAAAACAACAGAAGCTGAGTATAAGGAGAGGAAGGAATGGGATGTGTTGTCTGTGGAGAGGGGAGGAATGAAATAAAAACAGCCAGGGCTCACAGCCTCTCAGAAGATCATATAAGAATGGTATGTCAATGAGTGGACGCCTACTGCGCCAACAGTTCTCCTGTCCCTAGAGTATGATGAATCCTGATGGGATTTAAAGGCATTTTACTGTTTGGAGCGAGAAGCTTTCCCGCAGTTTGGAGGCACTCTCCCAATTCCGGGCCTAGACTGCATTTTCAAGCAATGTTAAAACTTAATATTTAAAGAAAGAGTTTCAATATTATGAACCCTCCACCCTGACCACTTGATGGTTAAAATTATAGTGGGAATGATAACTTATGTGGAACCTGTCCGTTGAAATATTGCCCCTCCCCCCCACTCCCCCTCCCCCTCCCCCCTCCCCCCCTCCCCCCCCCCACCTGCCCACATCTTAGCCTGCCGTCAGCACTCCTGGTGTCGAATGCACACACTGGAGGTTTACTTATCAAACATACGGGTCTCTCAGGGGTGGAGGCCACTCAAGCTGCAACACATTAGTTCCCGGTCCTCCACTGCGCGGCGCGCCAGCTGTTACAGCGAGGGAGGAAACTGGATCTGCAGTATCCCGACATTCCCCCCTCCCCACCTCCCCCCTCCGCTCTCAGCCATATTTACTCTGGTTATATCTGAACTTTACTGGAGATTCAAGGAAGAAGTGAATCGATTTAAACTATTGGAAAAATATATGCAACGGAACCGGGAAAATAAAATAAAATTATGTCAAGAAACTGACCTTCAAACTCCAATTATCTATAATGGATTTCAAGGGACAGACGTCTTCAAATGAAATAATATTCCCGCTTTTAATTGTCAAAAATTGTCCTGTGCCACCAATATTTCCACAGGTGCAGAGATATGGGTCAGACCGTCAGAAAATGCACAATTGGCAGCTAATCACAATTTTGCTAAATTCAGTCAGTGACTGGACGCCTACTGCGCTTAAGCTGGAAAAATTTGGTATTTTGAGGTATGTTTGGTATTGCAATAATCTAAAGAATCTGTTCATTTTTATTGAACTCTGATTTCAATTTTATTTGTGACTTAGATATGAGTTATTTAAGCGGATTGGAAAAGGCAATTGTACATGTTTAGACGATCTAACCAATATCTCGATTGAGAAGACTCTAAACCCAGAATGATTTGAATTTAATGCTTAAATGAGTGAATACGGTAATCTAAAGCTTCTTCTCACCAAACCCTCAAAACCAAAAAATAGAAATACAAAATGTAAGAATGATGAGAAAGTTAAATCTCTCTAAAACCACTTAATATCGTCCGTCTACTCGGCTCCATTCAACTTGTCCATTTTCCGCTGCTTTGAATTTTGATATTTATTTTCGTACAGCACCGCTATGTTTACTTGTCGCTGCTAGCGATACTGCACAAGCGGAGTTAGGCACAATCACTCACAGATGTTTTCGTATCAATTTTGTTTCCGTCCAGGGTAAGATAACACAGCGCCGAACTCTACAATAAACAAAATTGAAAAATCCGACTTGAATTTGAGCTGGATCCTTCCCAGGATTCCCCCTTCTCCTTCCCCTGACAACTGTTACAAATTTCCGGTTCCTGTAGTTGAGCGAGGGAATGCTGGGAGTGTGAAAATGGCAGCAGGAGGTGTGGGGCGGGCCGGTGTAACGGGTAGTGGAGACCAGGTATGTGACAGTGCACCGCGCATGCGTCACATATGGTACTTCCGCCCTATCTAAATAATGTCAGGTTTTCATAGAGTCAGAGAAATTTCCACATTTCTTCCATCCATGCTCTCAAAACACTCACTATGAAATGACCTTGACACAAAAACTCCAGCAATTTTCAAAGATTTTTCTTTGATTGTTCACACAAAAATTAATTCAATGTATACAAAAAGACTGGTTTTACTTGTAGTTTTACTTGTTTACAATAAAAATTTGCAGTCTTCAGTCATTAAAAATTAAAAATAAACAAATTACAAACTCTAAAATTGTTTGTGAAATGACAATATTGTTCACTAATGATGATTAGCTAAAGTTTGGATCCAGGCAGATTGTGAGCCCTGGTGACGTCACAGGTAGCGTTCTGCTGGTGCCCTGTCTATACACATAGCGCGGGTACCCGGAGGTGTTGGCATGGAAACAGACGTCACGACGTCTCATACCACACGTCACTCCCTATCCAACATGGCGGAAGGCGGCAGAACATGCTTCATAAGATATTCTTGTTTTTGTTGAAAGATTATATTCCTTCCTGTATTCAGGAGGACATTGTACAATCATTCACTTTATACTTGCCAGTCCTGGCTCACATCCTCTCAGATCAGATAATAATGACACGTCAGTGACTGGACGCCTACTGCGCTGATGATTGTCCTGCCCCTGCAGTAGGCATATTAATGAGATTCTAATGGCATAAGAAACATGATGTCTACAGAGATACTTTCGTTTTATTTCATCTCAGGCCAGTGTGACCTTGTTATTAACCGACTACAGTAGAAATCCCTAGTCCACGATGTCAGAATAAGATAGGATAAGAGATATATTTATTAGCCAATATATAAACAACATTAAACACGGGAAATTATATCATTTCTAAACCAACAAACTAATGAAACTCATGGGAGATAATCCAATATTTATAACATTATTATTCTAAAAGTTTGAGAATAAAATAGAAATTCTGTATAGACTACAAACTTGTTAATTAAATATAGAGCCATGCGTGAGATATGGTGGCGCCGCTAGCGGTGAGTACAGAGATTATATCATAGGTGGCGCTACGCTATCGCTACATCTGTATACTGACATAACCCTTCCACCCGGGAACATCCCCGCCACACCCCCTCAGGGGAAGGGTTATGGACGCATCGCTTATCGCATCTCTGTGTATATTAATCATACAAGGCTTATACCAACACCCCTCCAGCACACCCTCCCCTGTCCCCCTGTCACACGCTGTCACACGCTGTCACACGCTGTCACACCCTGCTGTCACCTCAGGCGTTGACACATCGGTGCGTGTAATAATTAATGTTGTATACGTGTGGGGTGGGAGGGGGTTGGGGGTAGTGGGAGGAAGGGAGCAGGGGTTGAGAAACGTGGGTAAGAAAACGCAATCTAATTGAATAATAGTTTGAAGGAGACGATCATGATGATTATAAGATGATTATAAGAATATATATAATCATAGAAGTGAGGGATTTATTGATAAATGCAGGATTCTACAGGAGAAAATTTAAGAAGAAAGATGGGTAGACGAAATAGGAAGAATGAGAAGATATTGGCTAGGGAGAGAAAGATAAGATAGAGGAGAGGGAGGGAGAGGATAGAGAGGGAAAGGAGAGGGAGGAGAGAGGAAGAGAGAGGCAGAGACATGGAGAGAGAGGAGAGAGAGAGAGGGAAAGAGTGGGAAAGAGAGATAGAGCGCTGTTTTCACGAAATAATTCACGAAATAATTCCAGCTAATCTGGACAGAAAAAGGCCAAAAGTCGTAATTTAACACGGGAATCTGCAGGTATTGGGCTGTGTGTGTGTACGTGTTGTATAAGGACAGGTGATTCAAGATTTCACCTCAAGATAAATTAACACGTCATGAATCAGCCTGACGTAGCGACGTCTCGACGTCACGTTACGTCCTCAGGCGTCCTCAGAGCGTCCGTGTCAGCATTTCCTGATTTATCGCCCACCCTCCTCCCACAATGCACCTCGCTCTGCCTCAAGGTCCCGGATGACGCTTCCAGTGACTAACGAGGGGTGGCGCTGTTTCACGACTGGCCAATCACGAGCAAGGATTCTGTCACGTGATAATTACCCATGAGCCTGTGTGAGAGGGAGAGATTTGTCTGGTGACAAAACGTACGGATGATAAATGGCGGCTTTATATATGGGCGAGCACACGGACTTAAACATGACTTGTAATAATATTGTACTTGTAAAAATATTACTTGTAAATAATTCTCTACATTACTGAGATTCTGCTTCCCTGATTTACTTTCCAATGTATTTATTTCATGTTGATCTTAAATGAAATTTGTTTTAAAAAACAAAGAAACATGAATGCTTGGAACATATTGGAAAGTTTAATTTTGAAATTTCAAGCTATCAAATTAATGAAGTATAATACAGGAGTAAAGAGAAAGTGCAGGGGAGAAGGGAGAGGAAAAGGAGAAGAGAAAGGGAGAAAAGAAAGGGAGAGAGGGGAGAGGAGAGAGAGAGAGAGAGAAAGGGAGGGTGATAAAAAGACAGCTCGGGTGGGGAGAGAAAGGGAAGGAGGCTATAAATCACTATTGATCAGGTTTATTTTGTGCGACAAGTTACCTCAATGATTAGGTATGGAAAGAGGGATAATACATGGTTCAGTAATATTCGGTTTCTTAGTGCATATGAATGAGTGATTTATGATTCCAGATAAGAAATAGGTTAATCTATCTATATTTATCTGTTTATATTCATTATGTGCGTATATGGGGAAACCCAGGTTAGAAGACAAAAGATAAAACAAAATAAAAATTGTTTGAACATTGTAGAGGCCAAAGGTAGGTTTTGAATTGAAAAAAAAAGTCAAAAAAAATATTAACATTGCTGTACGGTTACCAAGAAGAAGAAAAGGAGATATTACTATGTTTTTTATATCATGCAATTGTTGTTTCAATTGAGCTCGATGTAACCTGGTTAAAATGTTTTCTAAGTTCAGTAATAAAGTCGTTTTGCAAAAATAAAAAAATAAAAAGGGGAGGGAGGCAGAGGGGATAGAGTGGGAAGGGTCTAGGTTTAAAATTGACTTTTGTTGTCCTACCAATTTTAAAATAGAAATAACCACTAGGCTTTTTTAATTCAGGTAAGGTCATTTAGAAATTTATATATAATTATCCGTGTATAAGACCTCACACACACACAGAAATCCTGTCTGTCTGTATGTCTGTGCAGGGGATGGAGCCATACGGTAACACTAACAATTAAAGAGGATTAAAATAAATAATTACATTATATCCCTGGGTCTTAATGCGATTAGTCGACGTGGATTACAGCGGGGGGGGGGTCTATATGGGAAGAGCCTGATGCTGTGGTCAGAGCGTCCTTCAGCTTAGCGTCTGTCTCCGTCAGTATTCTACAGTTAGGAACAAACACTAAGATAACAACTCTTAATAATGCTTGAATATCCTTATAGAAAAGTCATTGGGGAAAAAAAGTTACCAACCCTCCCCCCACCCCCACCCCCTCCCTTAACTAGTTTACCAGCCAGATAAATCGGAAACACATCTATTATTTGTTTGGCCTCATAGAAAAGTCATTGGAATTGGAGGAGGAGGAGGAGGAGGAGGAGGAGGAGGAGGAAGAGGGAAAGAAAGTTAGAAAGGAGGGGGAGGAAAGAAGCGGAGGGTTATAGAGGAATAAGAAAGGGGGAGAGCGATATATCAGCACCGCAGAAGACAAAAACAGAAGCAGGGGAGAAAAGATGGAGCGAGTAAAAGTGTAATTTGTGGGTATACGGAACGAACTTGGCATGACGAAGGACTAGGATGGAGGGAGGGAGGGGAGGGAGGGAGGGAGGGGGGTAGGGAGAAGAGCCAGATTGTCTGATTGCTGACAAATGACGCACAATGGCTCCCCCCGCCTGAGCGATAATACCAGGAAATCTGATTGACGTATTGACTTAAGCCCCCTCTGGTAGCAGAGAGGATAATTATAGGTTAGATTCAGGTCGGGCGACAGTGTCTATAAATTATTTGTTTATAAATGGTCGTGGTCGGGGAGGAGGAAGACGGAGGGGGGAGGGGGCAAGGGCGGAGGCTAGAAGAGCGAATTAATCCCTGCTACTTAATGTAAAAAGAGGACAGGAGGAGGGAGGGAGGCAGACAGGGGTAACAGCTGATGTATTAAGATGGAGAACAGGGACACATTCATGGAGTGGGGGTGGGGGGGGGGGGCTCTGGCCCTTATACCATGGAGGGGCTCTGACCCTTATACCATGGAGGGGCTCTGGCCCTTATACCATGGACTCAACCCTCATAATACACTTGAAATAACCTCATGAAATCAATTTTCAGAAAATGTACAATTCGCCTTCACCAATCCTCTCAAAACGCCCACAGTTAAGACAAAAATGAGCTTCAAAATGCAGTTTAACATAACAGAACTGATACTTTAAATCAATGCGATCCCAAATATACTCAGATATACCCGGTACTCTCCCTTTTCCAGCCTAATTTAGCAGAATTTACTAAATTTGTACAGCTGCCAATTGTACATTTTCTGAATATCTGACCCCTATAATGGTTATGTGTGACTGTGGGGTGGAGTATGGGGCGTCTGTGTGAGGGGCAGCAGGTTCGGACATTGAAACCACTTATTGACCACTGATAATTACAAGACAACAGGTAATTAAGTGGACAATGGTCAGTCCCTTTGGTCCCAACACTCTATCATAGTGGATATTTCTGCATTCACTCCCCCCCCCCCCCACCCGCCCCCCGCCCGTCCCCTCTCCCACTCACAGCTCCCTCTGCCTATAGTATGACAAACGTCAGGAAACAACGTCATCCATCTAGACGTCATGATAAACGTATCATAATACTTCACTTCCGCTCCCGGCGGAGTAATATTGATGACGTGATGTAAGGAATATAGTACCCGGGCGTGTTCCTACCCGGCCATAAATCCCTGCGCCTGAAATATAGTCCCTGTGTGAGTAGTACACTCAGTGAGTGAGTGGTGGCGCTACGGTACAGTAGCATGATCAAGTTGACTCAGTTTTACAATTGTAGACGCAGGCCATAATCTCCTCTTCCTCTACCTGTTCCTCCTCCTTTTCTTTCCTTCCTCCTCCTTCTCCGTCCTCCACCACCTCCTTCTTCTCCCCTTTCTCCACCACGACCTTCTTCCTTCCTCCTCCTCCTCCTCCTCCTCCTTCATTCCTTCCTCGTCCCCTTCCTCCCCAACTCTTCCTTCTCCTTTCTCCACCTCTACCTCCTCCTCCTCCATTTCCTCCTCCACCACCTCTTCCACATGTTCTCCTCCTCTTCCTCCTCCAACTCCCTCTCCGCCCCCTCCCTCCATCTGTTCTTCCTCCTCCTCCCCCTCCACGATCTCCTCTTCATATTGCCCCCTCCCCGATCTCCTCTTTATATTTCCCCCTCCCCGATCTCCTCTTTATATTTCCCCCTCCCCGATCTCCTCTTTATATTCCCCCCTCCCCGATCTCCTCTTTATATTCCCCACTCCCCGATCTCCTCTTTATATTCCCCCCTCCCCGATCTCCTCCTCCTCCCTTTCCACCACCTCTTCCTCCTCCACCTCCTCCATATATTCCTCTCCCCTTCCTCCCCCCTCCCTCCTCTCCCCCTCCCCGTCACAGCCACCATTTTGTTAATTCATCAACTCTCCGTCCTTGGCGTTAATTCATCAAGTCTCGCGTTCTAACGTCCAGAGGTCACGTGTGAATAAATGACGAGACTTGGCTGGGTACAGCTCCCTCTATGGCTGAACTGTTGAGGCTGAGGCGCCACCTGGTAGGGGGAGGGTTAACGTGGAGGAGAGAGATTTAATGGTAGACACGGTGGGGGGGGGGGGGGGGAGGTGAGGGGGGGGGAGGGGGGGGGGAGGGGGGCAGAGGGGGGGGTGGG
The DNA here is from genome assembly GCA_942159475.1 of Sthenelais limicola. NCBI lineage: Eukaryota > Metazoa > Annelida > Polychaeta > Phyllodocida > Sigalionidae > Sthenelais > Sthenelais limicola. The sequence continues at coordinate 134,280,973 of OW804096.1, read as the reverse complement.
GGGGGGGGGGGGGGTTAATGTGGAGAACCTGCAGGCAGGCATGGTCAGGCTTCATAATAAAATACAATAGATTAGAAAAGAATAGATTATATCATAAAAGAACAGATTAAGATAGATTAGAATAGAATAAGATGAATATAATATAATAAATAGAATAAGGAATATCTCGCCACTAATGGGGCAAAATAATTAAGTGAGTTATTAGAATAAATACATCTGCTTATAGCCAGTAGCAAGGTATTTAATATAGGCCTACGGGTTTTACCAAGAACACTAATATTGACAGGCTATTATAACCTGAGGTTAACTTAGGGGATTAACATGTTTATTGCTTAGCCGTTCCTTGCTTCATATAAAGTTTTTATTGTAGGAATAAATGTAAGCGGGAGACTTGGGGAAACGAGCACATAGGGTTGTGGTAGAGGGAAAACAGGAGATAGGGGATGGAGGAGAGAGACAGAGAGGTGGTAGCGAGTGAAAGGAATGATACAGAGGCGCTGAGATAAGAGAAAAGAGACAGAGAACGAGGCTATAGATAACACACAGCCAACACAAGAATTTAAAAATTACACCTCGCGGGACAAAGCCTGCTCACTTTTTGTACAAATTGATTCCTCCTCCCCCTCCTCTCCTCCTCCTCCTCTCCTCCTCCTCCCTGCTCCCAATATTCCGCCATGGTATAATAACAATACATATTCTCACACCATGCGCCACACGCATGCGCGGGCTGGTCACATGACTGGCCTAATGTGTGACGGTTGTCAGGGTAACGAGCAGACGACATTCCGCCGCCGCCGCCGCCATATTTGGCGCGTTTGATGTTCACACTACATTAGGCCAAGAAAAATAATAGGTGTGTTTCCGATTTACCCCCCCTACCTAGAAAAACCTTACCCTACCTAATTTTTTTTTCACCATATCAGATTTTTTACCCTTCATATCTTACTTTTTTTAGATTTTTTGACAAAAAAAGCTTATAATAGCAGGAAAACGGGTTTTCCTAACCCGAAACTGTGAAAAAAGCACATTTCCCATGTTTAAAACAACTATTGTTATGAAATAGACATTTTTTTCAGTTCCTGGGAGGTGGTTTTAAAAAAAAATAAATAAAAAAAAAAAAAAAGTTACCACCCCCCCCCTACCTAGTTTTCAGCCAGATAAATCGGAAACACACCTATATTTTTTTTTGGCCTTAGTTGAATGCGCGGCGAGAATACGCCAAGTTGTCCATGAAATTTAAAATTGTGGTATCACCATGTCTCAGTCATTGCCGGGCGCGTGATCAAGTCCTCATTGCGCATGCCTTGTTGATGGTGCGCGTGCGCACACCAAGCTTCCGCTTTCTTCGTGTGTAATCGGAATCACTCGGGTGCACTCGGGCTGGTTCGGTATTGTTATGGCAACCAGCTGCACGCCGTTTTGTCGTTTTTTACCGCCCTTTATGGAGAGCGGTATGAATTGATATCTCACGAAGCATGTTAGAAGCTTTCTCTGCCTTCTCTACCTCTCCCTCGCCCTCACACAATCACACCAGAAAGAATCTCGTGGAACCCCGCAGTGTAACGCGAGATCGCACCAGCGGGAGATGGGACGAGACTTGGGCAAGAGACACAAGGCTTTTCTCTAGCGCACGACGCTCCTTTCAATGCGCATGCGTCGTCTTTTGTCTCTTTCTCTCTCTTCCAGCTTTGAGAAGTTGAAAACGAGGCAGCCTCAGTTTCATTCAGCCAGTTTTGAGAGAATGAAAAATATTTTAAAGGCTTTGAGGCTTTCTGCGCCTCTGTCTGTGTGTCGCCATGGGAGGATAGAGTGACCTTGTGAAAGTGACCTTGGGAAAGACAGATATAGTTATAGACCGCATACATGTGGTGAGGAGGAGGAGAGTGAATGATGAAATGTAAAATATGTATAATTTGAAAGTGAAACTTTGAGTGAAGGAGAGAGTGAGGGAGATAAGATGTAGAAATAATCTACTTTTCTCTGCGTCTCCCATACTGTCTGTTAGACGGCACTGAGGTAGAGATAGGGGGAACTTTCTAACATGATTATTTTGACTTCATTCAAACAAGAAGTACCATGTGTAATGCATAGTTATAGATCTAACACAAAAGTCATCACTTATTTCATTAATTTTCACATCTGACGTGAAGTACCGGTAGCAGAAGTGGGAAAACAGCAAGGTATCATGGGATACAACAAGTGGTGCCATCTGCTGAGCAAACAACAG